>OY365820.1:17382233-17555105 GCA_959347315.1 Bimastos eiseni
CGTCCAATGCTTTTGGAGGACATATTGTAAGTTGCTACACACGCATAGCGTATAGAAAGGAAAATTATGCCAGGCTTAGCTCCTGGATCAAGAGCGAAAAAGAAAACCTAAGCTGGCGTGAAATGATACCGTACAGTCGTACTCGCTTATAAGTCGATCAGTTATTGAGGAGATAAGAATAGAAGCGGATGAAAATGTTGTTCGTGTTGCGTAAAATCCTATAGGATCAAGGACAATTGATAAGAAAAGAAAAGAAATTACAACGCTAGACATGACGTGAATTAGATTCATAATTAAAAAGTTTTATCCCACTCAATGGTTTTGGAGATACATGTAGCTTGCTTAGGAAATATTTTGTAAATGCGATGATACATGTAGCTTGATTAAAACTATACCTTAAAGTCTATGGTGATAAGTTCTGATAATTACCTAAGAAAAGTCATATCAGCGAAGGAAACAAAGTTCTGGCTGTAGTAACTTCAGACTCGATTTACATAACTTCATAAAAGGATTTCGTGAATCATTGGTTTAACAAGAAAATTGTTATATACATACTGAATTCTTGTGCGCGTTGGCTCCACGGCATTGACCCCACTGTGTTCTTAAGAAAGCTTAGTCCAATGCAGCCCAATACAAAACAACGCACTCGGTGAATATTGCTGCACAACTGCTAAATTCTCTCCATCGTTCTCGACCGTATGCACTGTCTTGTGAGTTCCTTCCACCTCGCTTTCTGATCAGCCCCCAACCAGGGAAGCTCCTCATTGCACTCAAGAAGGGCAACGCATGAACTGAAGGAATCATCAATTGCTCGACTGGCAAAATTATTATTGATGCACCTAGGAATATCATCTGATCGCATGGAAAAAATATTATCTGACGCATGTATGCATTTCCTTGCTGTTTAACGCCGCTGTGCCATGACTACGATGATTAGCGTTGCCCTCCTCCATTCTTCACACTTGGGACTGGCATCACCAGCCAGAGCAGGGGTAATAGTAGAGTCCGTGTCATTTGTGGGCTGCGTTTCTCTCTATCGCTCATTCTTCTCCATTACTCTCTCTCTCCATCACCTTCTCCCCATCACTCTCTCCTCTCCCCAATCTCTCCCTCCCCGATTCTAAGTCACCATAAACATTCTTCGAGACCGTGCCCGGTGTCATCGGCCTTTATAAGCCGGCGACCGACTCAGCCCAGCCACGGCGAAGGTGGCCCTCCCTTCTCCTGGTCCAGTCCCCCTTCGCTCCCTATCCATCGCCTTCTTCTCGGTCGCGAAACAGAGTCACAGATGACGCGGCTAATGAAATTAGCGCCCGTGCAGCAGAAACTATTGGGGCCAGATGTCGCCAGGAGCACGACCACGTGGAAGTCAGACCACGCGCTCTGACGTCA
Source organism: Bimastos eiseni (assembly GCA_959347315.1). Lineage (NCBI taxonomy): Eukaryota > Metazoa > Annelida > Clitellata > Crassiclitellata > Lumbricidae > Bimastos > Bimastos eiseni. The sequence continues at coordinate 17,383,626 of OY365820.1, forward strand.
CTGTCCCACCGCTCGACATTCGTGACGTCAGGAGTTGACTTTGATGACATCATAATAATGATATTTTTACGACTCAAAAGTCACTGTCCCGACTGTGTAAGAGTCTCATCTTGAGCTGCATCTTCAGAATACTTTCAATGTGTTTTTGTATATACACTGTGCCAAGAAAAAAAGGAACCCCTTAATAATAATATGAAAATATAAATAGTAAATATTCGTCGAATTAAAAAATCAAAAACCGTTTTGAACCTAACATATTTGTCTAATACCGCCAAAAATATGGAAGTTCCTGTCATCCAAAAATGACGTCATAACGACGTCGTTTACATGAAAATTCGAGATTGATGGACAACCTAAAAATCAAAGACAGAATTTTCAACTCTTTAAAAATTTCATCGATAAACCGCCATAAATTTAGTTAAAATTTATTCTTGTATTTGATTACATTTACACTACAACGTGTGTTCAAGGTGTCCTCCTATGGCCTCAATGCACGTTTCAAGACGATGATCAAATTGCTCCCAGGCATTACCTTTGTAATTTAAAGACGTCACTGTAACGTACGTTTTCCAACCAGGAGGTTGATAAATTAGAAATCTGTGGATAAATATGTGAGGATTCAAAGGTATTGGCATTTTAAGTAATTTACTATTTCTTTTCCTATTATGATTTGGGGTCCCTTAATTTCCGGACACAATGTATACGGATATATATTATATTATGTATGTATGTATGTATGTATGTATCTATGCTTGGTCAAATGTGATGATGAAAAACAACATCAACTATCATACTCACTAAATATCTTATAGCAAGACACAGGGTAACAGAGCAACGGTACAACAGAATGACACAGGGATACAAGTAGAAAGAATGAAAGCGTCAAAGAGGCAGAGACGAGATGGTTGATTTGGCTGCCGTGGAATTGAAGCGTTAGAGAGAATGCCATAGAGACAGACGCTTACACAAACAAAGAGGCAGACACAGACATACGCACAGACAGACAGAGAGACATGCGACCACCCAGACACACAAGTAGAAGGACTTACAAAGTGATGGCTAGAACTATAAGCACAGCGATAGTAAGGGTATATGCAGGTAAATGGACAGAGAGGGACATACAGAGAGCGAGACAGACAGACAGAGACATAGAGAGAACGAGAGAGAGAGAGAGAGAGAGAGAGAGATAGAGAGATAGATAGATAGATAGATAGATAGATAGATAGATAGATAGATAGATAGATAGATAGATAGATAGATAGATAGATAGATAGATAGATAGATAGATAGATAGATAGATAGATAGATAGATAGATAGATAGATAGATAGATAGATAGATAGATAGATAGAGAAAGAGCGAGAGAGACAGACAGACAGACAGAAAGACAGATAGAGAGACAGGCAGGCAGGCAGAGAAAGAGAGAGACAAAGGAGCACCGAGAGAGCCACGGAAGAGCAGATCGATAGTCATAGTCGGTGACCTTGACAGAGGTCGCCAGTTGGAGCCAGATGTCAGTCGACAATCGTAAGTCATCATTAATTGTCTTTGAATCTTCCGTCGTCTTCATTTGCATTGCATCAGTGAACAGAGACACACAAGCACACACACACACACACACACATAGACTCAGAGACAGAGACAGAGACAGAGACTTAGAGACAGCAACAGATAGAAAAAGACAAACAGGCGGAAAAAAGAAAGAACACAACGGCATGTAGAAACAAACAAACACAGACGAAACAACAAGCATATAGAGAGACAGATTAAGAGATCAAGAGGTAGAGAGTCAAACAGACAGACAGACAGACGGAGAGAGAGACAGAGACAGAGACATATAGAGAGATAGACAGAGAGACAGAGAGCGAAACAGAGAGAGAGAGAGAGAGAGAGGGAGAGAGAAAAAAAATTTCTGCGCTGAGACCAGCATCATCTGGCATATCTGGGCTTCAGCGGCTGCGATGGTTAAAGACCGTGATGCGTTCGGTCACTCGAAGCTGATCGATGCCTCTAGGGCTGCTGCTCTGACGCTGAAGAACAGGCGACAATCAAGACATCTGCGATGCGCCCATCCTAATACACGCCAGATGCTTTGCTGGAAAATAACAGGGTCTCTCCGCTCCCTCTCTGTCACTTTCTGTCTCTTTCTGTCTCCGTCTCTGTCTCTGTCTCTCTCGCTCGCTCTCTCTCTCTCTCTCTCTTTATATATATATATATGCAATTTCTCTACAATTATATGTATCTCTTTAAACTAAAGCTGCGGAAATTAACGATTAATTAATCGATTGATCGTAAATTTATTTTAACGATTAAAAATGTTGATAACGATTAATCGTCTCGATTGTTCTGCCCATCTCTAACATGTACCGGAAGTCTAAAAGAAACAACATATGCCGTATACGTTTCAATATGGCGGCCGAGAGTAATCGAGATATTAAATACAAAACACATATCAGGTCGATTACATGAATATTTTAGATTTAAATAATTGGCTAACAGAAATATCGAGAATGCTGATAACGTCTATTACATTCATTGCGACAAATCGTTTGCATACCATGGATCTAATACTTCAGCATGAGCAAGAAAACCTCCTGTGTTATTTTCTGTATGTAACTAAATTCAGTAGCTGAGAATTTTAATTGAAATGTCATTAATTCGTTTAGCAAATGTAATAATACACATTTTTGTGATTTAATCAAAATTAAATATTAATTAATCGTTAATTTTTCAAAAGTTAACCATTAAAATTTAATTAATCGTTAACAGCCTTACTTTAAACCTCTGTTTTTAAGTCTCTTTCATTGTTGACCAATGCATTAGTAACAGACGCTGAAGGTCGGTCCTTGGTCTGATGATTGTCACATGTTATCAATTGGATACCATTATGTTGTTGTGTACATTATGTACATAAATTATATACATATGCACAGACTTTTCTATACATGTATATTAATCTACATATATACATACGTACATGTTTATATATATATATATCTTATCTTATCTTCTTATTACCGAAATTTGATATCGTCCTTCTTCCAACATTTTTTGCTCAGAAGTGCACAAGCCTCGATGGTGCAATTGCAGTTGTACTGCAGAGCAATTGTGCGCAAAGGACTTGCTCAATGTCCCTACACAGTAACTGACGCCTCGGACGAGGATCGCACCAGCTCACTCAGCGCACACTGTGCGATACGGGCCGACCTCTATAACTTATCGGCCACTGTGCCACGGATATTATATATATATATATATATATTATATATGTCATACATACATACATACATACATATATACATACATATATACATACATATATACATACATACATACATACATACATAGATACATACATACTATTTATTTTCCTATTATGATTTGGGGTCCCTTAATTTCCGGACACAATGTATACGGATATATATAATATTATGCATGTATGTATGTACATAGCCATTACTGTGAACTCAATCTTACTGATGACAATCGTTGGCATACGTGTACTTCATCACTGAGAAATCTGATTACAGTAGTTCCTGTAATATTCCTGATAAATTGTGATTTACTTTGTCATTAGCTACTCCAATTACCGGTTGTGGTCAGCTACCTTGATTAGGCAATCCCTATTATCTTACGATGAGCCTTTACTCGCTTAATGTAGCATATTCGTTAGTTAAGATTAGTTAAGCTTTGCTCCTCCATGTTATTTTCAAACACTCTACTCAACTATTGGCCTCTATACTCAACTACTTTGCACCTAATTTATTGGTGGCCCTAACCTGCAGGACCCTTCGTCCTTAATTGGGTCTCCTGTGTAAACATAAAGTTTGTTTGTTATACCGATCTTATGTGACTTATTACTTTGGTTTGCCAAATAAACTTGAATTGATTGATTCATTGATATACATACATACATACATATATACATACATACACACACATATACATACATACATACATACATATATACATACATACATACATACATACATATACACACATACAACATACATATATATATACATACATACATACATACATACATACATACATATGCACACATACAACATACATACATACATACATATACACACATACAACATACATACAAACATACATACATACATATATACATACATACATACATACATATACATACATACATACATATATACATACATACCTACATACATATATACATACATATATACATATATACATATATACATACACACATACATACATACGTCAGGGATAATTAATTTCTTGATGACCATGTCTGTCCCCAATACAAGCGTTAGAGCTCAGTGGAACGCTATTCACAATACATAAAATTACGTTATGCATGCCTTCACAAGGTGTGTATATACATTTATGCATGACGTGTTACATGACACATCACATCACAATGATTACATCATAATCACACATGACATTCACGATAACCCATGTGATGAATCAAACATTTTATTATACACGACATGATAAATTGCATTACATCGCATTACAATGTATTACAATGCGCAAGACAGCATCAAACTGCAATGCATCATATAACGTGTCACTGCAGGACATTGCATACATTCTAAAGTTTCCCATTGCATTGATTGCATTTATGTATTAAATGAAGAGAAATAAACACACAATGTAGTATTAATGTTTGCTGGAATTGTCACGTGTATCATATTGCTATAACTTGAAAGTTTCCTTTAGACAAATTTCAGAAGTGTACACTCAAGACTGGCCGTTTCAAATGGCCATGAATAGAGTGGAACAGCTGAGTCTTCAGTTTGGAAAGTCAAATTAATCTTGAGTTACACTTGAACTGAATTTAGTTAAATTGAAAAAGCACAAAATTCGCAGCTGCGCGTTTTCGTTTTTAACAAACGCTCTGTAATTTCACAAATATAACGCTAGACAAGAGATACGGTATTTCCTGCTAATAAATATTCGGATCTGCTCCAATGAACACCAGTAATTACATTTCCTTTTGACGTTGCATGGGCAAAAATACCGACATGCATGATAGGGCATAATAAATGGGTTCTAATGACAGCGAAACTATGCGTGTGAACGTACTGCGCGTATCCTACGACAAAGCCAATGTTGAGATGATTGCACGGCTGAACTGCGGCCAAAAAATCAGCCAAGTCATTTGGTATCGTGTCTGCGATTATCGAAGAAGACCGATAAATTTATGACTGTGATTAACGGATGAGACTGGCTTAGGTGAATGCCAGCAGCGAATACAAGATAGTGTTATCTGGCCTGTATAGCTTTAGAAGTATCCGACAGATTACCAAGCGGATTTTTATGAATAGGCTCGGTCTTACATTGTCTCTAATTACATTGTCTTTATGTTTCTCTGTGCATGCAAGGCTGTTTATATGTTCATCTCTGTGTCTCTCATTGTCTTTCTGTTCTTCTGCGTCTCTCTGCCTACCTTCCTTCCTGCGTCCTACATATTTACATATTATCTCTCTCTCGATATATATATATTATATATATATATTATTATATATATATATTATATATATATTATATATAATATTATATTATATATATATATTATATATATATAATTAAGTTGTATATGTGCGTGCATACATAACTATTAATCAACCACTTTATTGATTTCCTCCATGCCAGTATAACATACAAGCAAATACATTACAATGTTGTGGGGATTACAATGAAAATAAAAGCGGAGCATTCATGGGGGAAGAGAAAGAAGCCCCTAATGGACATATAAATGTCCCGTTGGCGGGGGGCCCACCCATACTCATTTAGTTGCCAAGCAGCAGGTGGGTGTAATTGGCAAATGGGAGCGTGTGAAAAGAACAAAAAATTTAACTAGTTAACTATGTACTCGTGCACCTCACATATTAAGAGTGACAACAATATTTTATTTTAAACGTATTGAGTGACCTAGACAACCGAATATCGAAGGGGGTTGCGTTCCATATTAATGGGCCATTATATTTCACAGCAAATTGCCTAGATGTAGTGCGACATAAAATTGGTCCGAAACTACGAAGAACGTGTTTGGTAGGGATTAATCAACGAGATATGAGTGGAGTAATTGTCAAAGCACGAAGGATTGTTGAATACCTGAGAGGATTCGTCTGAAATGCATTTAATTGAGTCATATTTAGAATTTCAGTTGTATTAAACATGTCACTGGACGTAGATCTCTCGTAAGCAAAACAACCCAAATTTACTCGAATAATTCATTTTGGAAGGGATGACAATCTTTCAAACTAGAGTTGTAGTCTGAAGCCTATATGATAATGGCATAGGAGAGGTGGGATGGATTATTGTATAGTAGAGGTTAAAGAGGATTTTACTGGGCAGCAGATAAGCAATTCTTGAGATTATTCCTATGTTTTTTGCTATTTTGAAGCTATATCAGAAATGTGTTCGTTCCATGAGAGATGTTGATCAACTTGGATACGTAAGGAATTACAATATCGTTAACTGTAATGGATTCGTTAACGGGAGGGAGGTGTTTACGGTGTGATCCGTAATCGGAACACTATATAATTGGTTTTAGATACATTTATTGTGAACCAGTCACAAACATTAGTCAGCTCATGATTTAAAACATGGATTAGTCTATCAAACGTTACATGAGATGCAAAAATATGTGTATCATCTGTGATCCGCAGAAAGTGAAGTAAGGGTGCAGCATTGGAAAGATCATTGATAATACGAGAAACGGAAGGGGTCTTAAAATGGATTTATGTGGAACACAATACCGAATTAGCTGGGAAGAGGATAAGAATCCATTACAAAAAACGTGTTGGTACCTCCCCTGCAAGTGAATATGGAGACATTTCGGGGGAGTATACCGACCAACAGACAGACAGACAAACAGACAGACAGAAAGACAAACAGACAGATATTTGCATACATAAATCATGCACACACACATACATGCATTCATACATACATATATACATACATACATACACACATACACCCATATACCCACATACACACATACATAAATACATACATACACACACATACATACATACATACACTAATACACCCATACACACATACACCCATACAAACATATATACATACATACACACACATACATGCATACATACATACATTATACGGACATACATACATATATACATTATCTAATTATCCATCAATATATCAAAGATTGGCCCGATTAATCAAATTGCCACTCAATTAGAATTAACCGCTTCCTGTAGCCCAACGTGTCTCTAGCCCAAAGTGTCACTATCCCAACGTGTCTCTATCCCAACGTGTCTCTATCCCAACGTGTCTCTATCCCAACGTGTCTCTTTCCCAACGTGTCTCTTTCCCAACGTGTCTCTATCCCAATATCCCAACGTGTCTCTTTCCCAACGTGTCTCTATCCCAACGTGTCTCTTTCCCAACGTGTCTCTTTCCCAACGTGTCTCTATCCCAATATCCCAACGTGTCTCTTTCCCAACGTGTCTCTATCCCAACGTGTCTCTTTCCCAACGTGTCTCTTTCCCAACGTGTCTCTATCCCAATATCCCAACGTGTTTCTTTCCCAACGTGTCTCTATCCCAACGTGTCTCTATCCCAACGTGTCTCTATCCCAAAGTGTCTCTATCCCAACGTGTCTCTATCCCAACGTGTCTCTTTCCCAACGTGTCTCTATCCCAACGTGTCTCTATCCCAACGTGTCTCTATCCCAACGTGTCTCTATCCCAACGTGTCTCTATCCCAACGTGTCTCTATCCCAAAGTGTCTCTATCCCAACGTGTCTCTATCCCAACGTGTCTCTTTCCCAACGTGTCTCTTTCCCAACGTGTCTCTATCCCAATATCCCAACGTGTTTCTTTCCCAACGTGTCTCTATCCCAACGTGTCTCTATCCCAAAGTGTCTCTATCCCAACGTGTCTCTATCCCAACGTGTCTCTTTCCCAACGTGTCTCTATCCCAACGTGTCTCTATCCCAACGTGTCTCTATCCCAACGTGTCTCTATCCCAACGTGTCTCTATCCCAACGTGTCTCTATCCCAAAGTGTCTCTATCCCAACGTGTCTCTATCCCAACGTGTCTCTTTCCCAACGTGTCTCTATCCCAACGTGTCTCTATCCCAACGTGTCTCTATCCCAACGTGTCTCTATCCCAACGTGTCTCTATCCCAACGTGTCTCTATCCCAAAGTGTCTCTATCCCAACGTGTCTCTATCCCAACGTGTCTCTATCCCAACGTGTCTCTATCTCAACGTGTCTCTATCCCAACGTGTCTCTATCCCAACGTGTCTCTATCCCAAAGTGTCTCTATCCCAACGTGTCTCTATCCCAACGTGTCTCTATCCCAACGTGTCTCTATCTCAACGTGTCTCTATCCCAACGTGTCTCTATCCCAACGTGTCTCTATCCCAACGTGTCTCTATCTCAACGTGTCTCTATCCCAACGTGTCTCTATCCCAAAGTGTCTCTATCCCAACGTGTCTCTATCCCAACGTGTCTCTATCCCAACGTGTCTCTATCCCAACGTGTTTCTATCCCAAAGTGTCTCTATCCCAACGTGTCTCTATCCCAACGTGTCTCTTTCCCAACGTGTCTCTATCCCAACGTGTCTCTATCCCAAAGTGTCTCTATCCCAACGTGTCTCTTTCCCAACGTGTCTCTATCCCAACGTGTCTCTATCCCAACGTGTCTCAATCCCAACGTGTCTTTATACCGCATTCCCTCTGTGATCTCTTGCGCTCTATACTCTTGGCTGTGCTCCACCCTTCCTGTGTGATCTCTGTCGTCCGTTGCAACGCTTTGGGTGTTACACTTGGTGTTCACCCCTCGTGAACTGTTAGTTCCAAGGACTCGCTTGACTACTTGCATCGCAACGCTGAGTATTTTCTATTACAGGCTCATCTATCTGAAACAATCTACCACTAGAGCGTCGTTCATTTCTTCTTATCAAACCAACTGGGTATTATAAGTCACTCAAATGCCTTTTTCTTTAGCCATGGCTGGTCTGGGGCAGCGCTCCTGCATAGGTTTCTCAGTTTTCGTACATATATATACACACACGTATGCTTATTATCTAGTGCAAAAACGTTTGCAGCGTTGCTTGCATAAGTCCCAAGGCATCAATCGTTGGTCGTTTGGCAATAAAAAGAATTGCCATTCACTTGGGATGCCAAGTTGAAATCAGATACAACCGGAGAAACCAGAATCCAGTCTACGTTAGCGGGCATACGACTTAAAAGAGTCGCATAATTTGCTTGCATATACATTAAAACGGGACAAACAGGCATACAAGACGGACAGACAGCCAGGTAGACAGACAGACGAGGTTTCTGGTAACATACAGGAGGAGATAAAAAAGATGAAGGAATTTAGCAGTCACATAATCAGCAACGTATGCAGCAACAACAGACACCAATGAATCAATGAAACTTTATATAGCGCCTCTTCTATGAATCTACTCTGCGCTAGAAACGGCCCACGCAGAAACGTGGAACCATCCAACGAATTCCCATTAACAATTGACAGACGGCATAGATTTTCAGAGTCTCCAAAACATATCGACAAACGGCTTTGCTGATGAATTCGTAAGACGAGATTGTAGCGCTCCATCCTCAGGCCACAATGTAGGGTCTATTTCCTTTCTTATATAGTGGTGTCTATCAAGCCACAGTAGTGTCTGGGGTGTTCCGTCATTACCTCGAAGAACGTTAGATGAAAATGTAGCAACGGGTAATCGTCTTACGTAGGTTAATTACATTAGGGTCTCCACGCTCCGTCTAAACCAATGCCTGCAAGTCAACGTCATGATTAAGCTGGCTGCTTGCCGAGTCCCACGAACAGGGTAGCGCTTGAGCTGAAATGGCGCAATAAAAATCAGGTTTTCCGCACAATAACTTTTGATCTTAGAGACCATAGAGTTTAATGGATGCAAAGGCTGATGTATCTAGGCATGTTTGTGCACTCAAGCATACATCAACAGAGAGCGCAAGGCAATGCGAGGATTCCGCTCGGAAGTTTAGCGTCAACGGAAAGACTTGTTCTGAGTTCTGAGTTCGCTCTTGGCATGATATAAGCTTAAACGTAATCGTAATCTCCAAACTTCTAAAGCGCCACTTGAAAACTAAGCGCAGGGCACCAACTTATTCACGAGCGCTGAGCCTATTCACGATATATATATATATATATATATAACATTGACGAGCTTAGAATTTATAATATTCATCAGTAGTCAAACAGACATGTATATGTAAACATGTAAATGTAAACATGTAAATGTAGAGATGTAAACAGACACTGCTTGCATTCTGGCAGTGCCAGTCCCAAGCTGGATAAAAGATGAGGGCGAGGCTAATGATCTTTGTTGTCACATCGTTTCGTTAAGCTGAAACAATAATCATGAACTGACAATCGCGCAGTAAGATTACATGACACAGTTGAAACAGATTATAACAAGTTCACCAAAGAGTCGAATTCAACTACATAGCAGCAGAGCAAGGCGCCCATCTTCCCTAGTACTAAGTTTACCGACATCATCTTTTAAAAGGAAGGTTGAATCGATTTGTACGGGGTAGCGCGAATCGATCCAACCTCTTGCTTAAGTTCTGCTATTCGTGTGGCACGGTGGCCGATTGGTTAGAGCGGTCGGCCCCAAAGCTTAGTGTGCGCTCAGTGTGCGGGTTCAACACTTGTCCTAGGCGTCACTGTGTAAAGACCGTGAACAAATCCTTCGCCCATCATTGCTCTGCATTGCAACTGCTATTGCGCAGTCGAGGTGTGTGCACTTCTGAGCAAAAAGTGTTGGAAGAAGGGCGGTATCAAATTTCGGAAATAAATAAATAAATACAAATATGCGCTGCATACGCGTGTTATATTGAGCGCATCACATTAAGTAACTAAGTATCACACTACTTGAAATGACACTCTACTGCATTATATGCGACTATAGTCTGAGCAACAAATTTTTGGAAGAAGGGCAATATCAGATTTAAGTTGTATTCGTGGCAGAGTGTTCTCATTGCTCCATCGTAGGACATTATTACGGTGTACATATATACAATCATTATGTATATAGGTTTATGATTACATAATATGCGACTATGCGTGTGCTGATCAGTAGGTTAATGCAAGAGTGGTGGTGATGATAGGTGCTGTTGTTGTTGTGATGGCCTTAAGGGATGGACGTGGTCACGTGGTGATGATGTCAGTGGTGGAGGCAAAAGCTTAGAAACAAGCAGGAGACGTAAATAGACAGCAACGACGGAGCTGCAATGGCCTCTGAAATACGCCCTTGCTGGTCGTCGCGTTGGGACGATGACGAATAATATGGATTGGTGGTGGGCGGATGTGTGGGCGAATTCTGTCACGGTGCATATGTAATATTGGATTGTAAACCACTGACGCTTGGAATCTCATTGTCACGGACGAGAGGGACTGGCTGCCACTGAGCCGAGCGCCAATCGTAAACCAGTCGGTGACTACATTCGTTTGATTGCGGTCGGGTCCTTTGGTCAAAAGATCGCTAAACCCAAGGGTCTCACATCTGGAAACTTCATCGACGATGGAGCAGTGATAAACCGCAACCATAACGGTCAACGAGTCCGCGGCAAATTGTATAAAGCTGTATACGCCTTTGGCTGCGACACGTACTCAATATAAAGCTACAGGTATATGATGTGCCATATATTCTTTCGCTTCAATACGCTGACATGCACTGGCGTCGGCATGGTGTTGCGATTGGAGGCAAACAGTATACAAATATAAAGAAGTAATTTCATGATTTCCGATAATTATACCTTAGAATATTTAATCAGAACGGTAGCTATTTGTCAACATTGAAACTGTTCACGTTTTTCTATAAGCCCTTGGTACATCGACGCTGCACATTTTTCGCTAAAAGGTTCGCATCCCTTGATGCCCGTTTGACTGGTTGTCTCTGCATTAAGAGTTCCTCTGTAAAGACCGAAAATACAGAACTCCACCGCTGCTATGCTAGCACTCAGGCAGTGCCAGTACCAAGCCCGGATAATGGACTAGGGCGACGCTAATGCCGTTCTTGTTGCAACCTGCAACTATTACCACCACTATAGGTTTATCGGGCACTTCTCTTTGGCGTAACTTTTCTGCCTATAAATATATATATATATATAAACAGCTGTAGCGAGTCGCACCTATGTCTGAGAGTCCAGTTAGTTGATTACCTGAGATTATGGCCGACCAAATGTTGTGACATTAAATCGCGCCGCCAAGTGATAAAGGACTACACACAAGAGAAACACCGAGAAGAGCCGAGTCCAACCGAGTCCAGCCGAGTCCAGGTTACTTGTGCTTTTATGTCATTAGCAACTGCCGCCTTACAGTTGAGGCTATTACATAAAATGTCATCAGCCGAGTTTTTCACTATTTGAAGCCGAAGAGCTGTAGCGTGTTGAAGCTTTTCAGGTCAATTCCAGGGTAAAACTTTCGGAAGCGATTAGTTAGAGCGCTCGCCATGTAACGCGGAAGCAACGGGTTCGAACCACCTCCCGTGAGGCACTCACTGAATAGTGACCTTGATGCCCAACCATTGATCGGGACGTCTAATAAATGCCTATTAATAAATAATACTACGAAGCAATTGCCTGACTGTATTGTACAGCCATTGTGCCTTCCATCAGCCATGAAAACCATTGTTGTTTCCTATACCAGTCTTTATCGTTGCTGACTTCCAGCAGCATAGCAGACTTCTCAAGGCTGGCCACCGGAAAGCGGAGACAATAATATTATCTCCAGTGATCACGCACTACCTCCAAGAATCTCCACACTGCAGGCCATCTGTCGACTGCTGGTCTTAATCGACTCCCGTAAGATCGCCATAAAGGTCGACAAATTTATGTAGCTCTTCACGATCTTAACCGATTGCTTGGCGTAACGGATGGTCAGTGTCGACCTCTGAAGGGGTCGAGGGTGGGTACCCTTCACGGCCGGAAATCTATGGGCATCGCCCGGACCACCCAGGGCGGCTGCATGCCAGGCCGGCCTGGGGAGGTCGGAGGTAGGATCGCCGACTAACACATTATACAAGGTTTTATTGAGTCGGCAATGGGTTTGACGGCATTAGGGAAGTCCATACAGTAATACAGAAATCCATGAAATGTCCTACAAGGGAATAGGGGACACGCCCTCTACATTGTGTTCCAGACCATCCCTCACTCCATCCGTTGCACTGTTACTAAGATTTATGTGTGCTGTACAAGCCTAGAATGATAAATTCTGCGCACAGTTCTTTCGACAATAGAATTTCGTTCTAGCGGAGGTTCATGAAATATCGACCGTAACCAATAGGGGACTCTGTGGGCAGTTCCTTTAAGTAAAAATAGGTGGCGCCAGTATGCACAAAGAAAGGTCTAAGAAATTTGTTTATATTTCACTTGTTTGTTTATGTTGCTCCGATCGATGGCTGGCGTAAGAATTAAAATGTGATTCCATTACGGATAAATGCATAAATTTGAACACTAGAATTGCAGAGAGAAGAGGGTAATCAATGTCTCATTTTTTATGTCCAATAACAGCGTTCTTTTCATTTACCGCTGCGCGAACAAGAAAATTATAAATATTGCATGTTGGTTAAAACCCTCCTGTCTAATAGGTTGCCGCCTTCTTTTCCTTTGAATTTTGGCACGCAACAATAAGTAGGCATTTTATAATTTGGCTAACTTTTAGATTACTTTTGCTTGAAGCAACATACATCACACACAATTTTACCTCGGGTAGCTTACCCACATTTGATACTGGCGCCATCTTTAAGCAGCCATGTCTACAGAGTCCCCCATTGGTAAACACTCTCGGTTGTCAGAGCTAGAAACCTTCCCGGGACAGAAGTACTTGTTTATACAAATGCGACAGTAATCATAGTCTACACTATACAATGTGTAGCATGGTGGCAGATCGGTTAGAGCGGTCGGCCTGTAACACTTAGTTTGCGCTGAGCGAGTGGGTTCGACCCTCGTCCGGGGCGTCACTGTGTAGGAACCTTGAGCAAGTCCTTCGCGCACAATTGCTCTGCAGTACAACTGCAGTTGCGCACATGCGTCTCGTATGTGCGCTTTCGTGCACGACTTGTCGTGATAAAGCGCGTTATAAATGCCGAGTTGTATTGTATTGTAATAAACTGTGTTTCATTTTGACCTCTATTCAAAGCGCTGAGTTCTCTAGCGCTTAAACAACTGTGAGTGAAGAACTGCACTAGGTGCGTATACATACTTTCGAACTGAAGCAGCTGACAGCCAGTAGTCTTTACTACCATTGTCCAGGCATTCATCTGGTCTCGCATAAACAAATCCGCTCCTTATTGGTCTGCATAGGCATTAATCCTATCCAAACCGTTAAAAATGCTGAAACAAGGCTCATCGCACGTTTCCTAGGTTCGCACATATCATCATCATTATTATTATTATTATTATTATCATCTATATCATCTATGTCATCTATATCATCTATATCATCATCATCATCATCATCCTTATTACTATTATTATTATTGTTATTGGTAGTAGTAATTGTGCTAGGTCCAATATTAGCATTTTTACACCCAGATACGCAACATCATGATTCCTCGGGATTCAGAAAATTAGAGGCTTTGTTCTGAAATGGTCTTCGCCGATGGTTTTGCCGTTGGACAAGATAATCACTATCATTAATATCATTATAAATATTATTACTATTATCGTTGGTTATTATTATCTTTCTTAAAAAGTCACTTATAAGACGCCAAAAATGAATCTTACACAAAAGCGCCTGACGAACAAGTCTAGTCATAATAAATTTAGAAAAATTAAGTCTTTGGCCTAAGGTTAATTTTGAAGAGCGATGGCGTCAATTTCTGCCAAAGATTTGCGAATAAAATCTGGTAGTTTATTCCATCGACCGGAATATCAAGCTCACTGTATGTAGGCTACTCGTTTCCTTAAGATTGTTTAGTTTGTATTCAATGATTATCGATTGGTCCTTGCTTATAAATATCCGTCTGGCCTTACGTTTAAACATCTATCTGCTGCAAAGCTTCGTTCGTTGTGCTCTAAGATCGATTGGATTCATTGTCCCTCGGACAATGACTGTGCTAAACCAACGCTGGGCGTTTCCTGTTGCGGGATGATCTTCCCCTCCCCTGAAGGCTCAGCCAACGTCTGGGGCTTCCTCCTCGAATGCTCGTGTCCTGAAGGCGTTTCTCTTTCACATGAGTCTAAGGCTCTATACCTCTGAATAGCACATAATGCGAGAGGCGCAACATAAACTTCAGAATGTGATATCTGCCGCATTACAAACCTGACATTCTGATCGCTCACTCAATTCATCATCGAATTCTTGTCTGACTAATCGACTACAGTAGAAACACTTTGAGTATAAGAGGGTGCGACCAACGCTGAAAAATCAGACAGATTATACTACGTAACCAACTGTGTCGTCCGATGTCTGGACTCCTTTCGCGTAGAGCTCTGCGCTCTTCTGCTAATGGCGAACTTCTAGTGTTCAGGGCCCGCTCTTCGTTAATACTGCGTCGAGCTTTCTCATTGATTGGTCCACCCACCTGGAATGGGCTCCCGGTTGCCCTCCGTCTTTCCCCTTACAATGATCTACCTACCTTTTGTAAGCTGCTAAAGTCATTTCTTTTTGGCCGTGGCTGGGAGCACCTCTGAGTAGTTTCTTTTGAAGAGGCGCTATATAAATTATAGAAATGAATGAATGAACCATAGCCAACTGTTTTATTGACCTGTAGAAAACAGCGATAAGAATGCATAAGATAAAAGTAAAAAGTGGAGAATGGAAAAGAAGAATCCCCTAAAGGACGATGGATTCGGCTAAGAGGGCCTACCCTTCCTAATTTAACAATAAGCAGCAGGTTCAGAAATTACAAACGTAATTCATTATCTTAGCTAGTTAGCTAAAGCTGCCTGCGTACATATTAGCAATTTAGAGGGATAGTTTAAGGGCGGTTTTATAGATTTGAACAAAGCTTTCGAGGTACAAGAGCATAATCGTTTAACTTATAAAGTGCCACTCGAAAGCCAAGCGCATGATATTAGCTTATTCACGAAGGTGTATCGTAGCAGATACACGGGCGAGCATTCAGACATACAAACATACATATGAGGCCAGATAATACAACATTCTGACTAGGATTTCACTTCGCTATAATTTCTCTCTCTGTCTCTCCCTGTCTCTGTCTGTCTGTCTCTGTCTCTGTCTCTTTCTGTATCTGTCTCTGTCTGTCTCTGTCTATCTCTGTCTCTGTCTCTCTATCTGCCTCTCTCTCCCTCCCTCCTCTCTCTCTCTCTCTCTCTCTCTCTCTCTCTCTCTCTCTCTCTCTCTCTCTGTTTCTCTGTCTGTTTACCTCTCTCTCTCTCTCTCTGTTTCTCTGTCTGTTTACCAGTATGTCGACTGTCTTGTCTTTGATGCCCTGTCGTTTCCATTTGGCATATATCCTGTTTGCATGTGAATGCTCGCCCGTGTTCCTGCTCTGCGGGCATCCGCTGCAAATGCAGATCACGCACCGCGCGCAGTCCGGCCACCGGAACATCCATACAGGCACCCCTCCATCCCAGACTCATACATCATACGCTGCTGGGCGCCCCAGCAGCAGCACGAATAATACACGTCTATACATTCTATGCACTGGCAATACACTCCACCGTACATGTGCATTGGCATATATATATATATATATATATATATATATATATATGCATATACATATATAGGCCTACTGCAGTAACAAGGGAGATAATATACACTGTGTCCAGAAATAAAGGGACCCCTAATGATAATACGAACATAAACAGTAAACGATTCGTAGCCTAATAATATTCAAATGCAAAAATAAGTTAGAAATAAATTTCGTGGCGGTTCATCGACAACATTTTTAAAAAGTTTAAATTTCGCCGATATATTATGGGCAGTCTTTAATACTTGAATTTTTAAGGAAATGACGTAATTATGACGACATTGCTGTAAGACATGAGCTATTATATTTTATGCACTGTTAGATAAATATGTCAGGATTAAAATGATTTTGGAATTTTAAAAGTCGACGAATGTTTACTATTTATTTTCCTATTATCATTAGGGGGCCATTTATTTCCGGACACATTGTAGGCCTAAATACAGCTATGCCTATAGATATAAACCTAGGCTTATAACCCTATACTCAAAACTGTGTGTCAGATATATGATGGTAATACGCACATCTTAGCTATAAATCGGAATATCTATCTTTCTGTGACAAAATAGGCTCACGAACGGAATTCACTGACGATATGAAAATTTTTCAGATTGTTCTTCTGCGAATTTCTAGGTGAACGTGACTATTTTCATCACACAATCTACTTTGAATTCCGATAGTTGACCATTTATACTTCGAATTGCACAATTCATCGACATTCGATATAATAACAACAGCCATCTGCATTCGCATACCTGAAGGCTGTGCTAACTCTAATATGCAAATCAGGCGCGTTAGTTATATAACCACGGGATCACTCGGAGCGCTCACCAATTTCAAAATTCAATTCCAGGCGTATCTGAGTCGTGAGGCAACTGATATTTATACACAACTGCTCCACCAATATATACATGTATGTGCTTATATACACGTTTGTGGGGCCCTATACATCATCATTATCGAGAGTTCCTGACTCCAGTCATTTGAAGCAGCATTTCCCGTTCCTTTCGTCGCAGATCATTTCATCGCAGTTCATTTAGTCGCATTAATTTCGTCGCAGATCATTTCGTCGCATTCATTTCGTCGCATTGACTTCGTCGCAGATTTCGTCGCATTCATTTCGTCGCATTCATTTCGTCGCATTGACTTCGTCGCATTCATTTCGTCGTAGATCATTTCGTCGCCTTCATTTCGTCGCAGATCATTTCGTCGCATTCATTTCGTCGCAGATCATTTCGTCGTCGATCATTTCATCGTATTTTATAAACCACACTAACCCTAACCCTCAACGACCCTTACCACGGGCGTCCAGGTAGGGGGGTCCGTAGGCAAATGCCTCCAATTTCAGGAAAGAGATTTTTTTGCGTCTTAAGGGGGGAATATCTTGCCTTCCTGGCATTTAGGACCGGGGTTTTCCTCCATTATTCAGAGGGGGATTGACGCCCCTGGCTCTCACCACGCATAGTCTGACCCCAACCGACCCTCACTACGCATAAGCTGACCCTAACCGACCCTCACGATGCTTAACCTGACCCTAACCAATATGCGACGAAATGAATGCGACGAAATGAACGGTCACCCAAGCAGCGATAGGTACGAATAAATCACCTCCATTGTACTGTATCATTTGTCAAGCCCATTGCTGCCCTTGGTGTCAGCCCAAGAGATGTCTTCGTCTATGATTTATAATATCAATCGATAGATCGTAGTCTTTGTCTGCCTTTGATTCTTTTCCTTTGAATCATCCATGTAGTGTATACTTCGTGCGATTCTGTCAACTGGCATTCTCTACGTACGTGTTCAAACCATCGGAGTTTTCGTTGAACGTGTTTACAATATAGGCCTATAAGGTCTCTTTTGCCTATTAAATAAAGCTGCAATAGATCGTATATCGTGGCATCTGATACCAGGCAGTTCAATTTTGATGGAGTCACCTGACGAAATGAATGAGATGTCTGTATGTCCAATTGTCCCTCTATCTGTCTATCTGTCTGTCTGTCTATCTCTCTATATATCTATTATATCTATCTATCTATCCATCTATTCTATTCTATTCCATCCATCCATCCATTCATCCATCTATCTATCTATTCTATTCTATTTATCTATCTATCTATCTATCTATCTATCTGTCTGTCTGTCTGTCTGTCTGTCTGTCTGTCTGTCTGTCTGTCTGTCTGTTTATTACAGTTTCTGAAGCCTAGCACACTGTTCTATGATGACACCAATATTTTGCGATTATGGCCACATTAGTGATGACAGAGACACTGTTCTGCCAGATTACATGCAAAATTATATGTAAATATCAATGTATATTGTTATGCGAGTTTAAACGGACACGTATACTTATATATGTTGATACATAAATCTATAGAATTCTATATACATGGGCTTGTATAACCAATCATATAACAAATATATATATATATATACAAATACATCCAAGTGCAGAGTGATAATGCACACATCATATGTACATGTATATATACATATATATATATATACAGTGCATGTGAGTGGAGTGTAATTGCATGTCTGAGTCACTGAGCAAGCATATCTATGTGTGGCTATGCGTGGACAGTTGCAGCGAATGGTCTCCTGGTTCTGAAGTTACGTAGATGGGGGACATTCATAAAACGCAGCCAATATATCTCGAGAGACGAAGACGATGTTATGGATTCGGTTGTACATGTGGCTCCGCTGCCACCACATCGCTACCACCTCTCCATCTCTTCCATTCTCTGTCTCTGTCTCTCTCCCGGTCTTTTTATGTCACCTCTCTCTTTCTTTCTCCGTTTCTGTCTCTCTCTGTCTCTCTCTCTATATATATTAATATATAACTTCTCTCTCTCTTTCACTCACTCTCTCTGTCTGTCTCTGTCTGTCTCTCTCCGTCTCCCTTAAGCCACCTCCCTCTATCACTCTCTGTCACTCTATGCCTCCCTCTTTGTTGGCTCTCTCTCCTCTCTCTTTGTCTCCCTCTGTGTGTGTGTCTCTTTATGTTTCTGTCTCTTTGTCTGAATCTCTATCTGTCTGTCTGTTTGTCTGTATGTCTCCCTCTTGCCCTCTGCCTGTTACTCTCTGCTCGTGTCTCCCCCTCGCTCTCTGTCCACCTGTCTCTCACTGTGCGTGTGTCACTAATTCTCTGCCTACCTGTCTGTCTTTCGTCAGATACGTGGTTACATCCATATACTTAAAGAACATACGTTTAGACATAAGTACACGAATTCACAAACACACACGCACACACATGCACACATGCACACACACATACACTCGGTCAAGCATTCATCCGTATACGCATACATATATGTGTTCATACAAGCATAGGCTATATAATGCCGACATGTTGATTGAAATTCTTGAAATTTTATAGCGCCTTTCTTCCAGCATCTTTTGCTCAGAAGTGCACACACGCCTCGACGGCGCAACTGCAGTTGTACTGCAGAGCAATAATTATTGTGCGCGAAGGACTTGCTCATTGCTCAAGGTCCCTACACAGTGACTAACGCCTCGGACGAGGGTCGAACCCGCTCACATGATGCCGACATTTAGACAAATACAAGGTACTTGTAAAAGAACGTAGAGGCCTACATGGAGAACGTGCATGTGTGTATGTGTGTATGTTCTTAGCGTGTGTATAATGCTATAGTTCCAGTCGATCGATATTCATCCTCGTGACCTGTCAGAACGACATGTGCTCGGCTTCTTTTGCGACCGACGACAAAAAACAAATTCTATTTTCCGATGCGTACATAGTTTTCGCCTCTTGCTGATCTCTCCATGCCCGTGTTCATTTATCTCTTGCCATAAAGGACCTTGTCCTACTACAGCGGCCGCGATGAAGCCAGCGACAGCATGGAGAGGATGTCGGATGAGCCTCAACGCTTTATGAAGGGAGCTGGAATTTAAAAGCCATTCTACAGTGCAAATACTCTCTAAATATAGGCCCACTATCAATCCATGGATGATGGAACCCCAAGCAGCCACTGAATTGACAAAAGTGCAATGTTTTTTTCAATCACTATAGCAACTCGTGGTATAGCACTCCTTAACCAAACAACCTAATCGTCGCTCGTGAATAAGTTGGTGCCCTGCGCGTGGCTTTGTGGCGCTTTATAAGTTTGGAGATTACGATAAGCTAGTATTGCGACCGCAGCGTGAACAAACGTGTCTCGTCAGCAATTGACGAAGCGAAGACTTGTAGCTTTCACGGCAGCCGCTCTTACATCTGTACCCAGCCAGTCAACAAACCAGCCAACGAACCAGTCAATCGACCGGAGCCAGTCAATTTCTTGTCCTTCAACAAACCTCATCGGAATAAGTATTGTGAACGACGATCATCCGGAGATTTATTTATCCGACGAATTTCGCAGCACCCGTTGTAAAGAAAGCGGAGGAGCGCCGCAGTTTGGAATGAGGCACGGCCCCACAAACGCAGTGGGGGATGAAGGAAGAGCGCAGTGGGGAAGAGGGAAGAGCGAAGATGGAGAAGATGGATCGAGGGAGGAGCGGAGTGGGGGAGATAGGTTGAGGGACGCACTGAGTAGGGAAGCGAGGTTCCGGTCACCTGAATGCATGAATACGGAATGCCAAGCACGTTCGACAATCGCTCATTGGTTGGTCTTTTGGTCTGACAACGCGGATGTTCGACCGTCAGCCGCCCAATCAGTCGTATAATCAATCAATCAGATGGCAATCAATCAATTTCTTGGAACATCGATCCGTTCTCTGCGAACGATAATCGCTCCAGTCTCGGTCAGCAGATAAAAATCGAAGTCGGTCTGCTTAGAAGAAAAGCCCAACCACAAGTTGCTTTTAAAAGATGGCTTGTAAGCCCGTGACTGCTCTGGCCGATATTTCTGGAGCCATAATTGCCTAACCATTTCAACAAAAGAATCTATTGTTGTCCGGTGGAAATCTCATCATATTTAATTTCTATTTCGCCGTTTCCACTCACGACAAAAGTCCGAACTCATCAGGTGGTCCTATCCTGATTCTAACCCTAGGAACGTATTTAGTATTTTGAGGGCCATGAGCACAATTTTAATGGACTTGTTGTAGCAAATGTCAATTTGAAAATTTAAATTGATTCGGACTTTAAGCTAATAAGTAGTCAATTAAAAAATTAGGTGTTCGTGAGTTTTTTGGCAAAATCTGTAATATTGTATTGCTCAATCGAAGGCCCCCTAAGTCGGCGGTCTCTACGCTTAGCTTAAAACGGTCCTGTCTACTCCTGAGTCACCACACGACCACCGCCATCAACGATAGCACCATGCTGTCTCCAAAGCTTGACCTTCCCAGATTATGGCCTGGCACAGAAACAAACAAACAACCAAGATATTGCAGAATAATTTCATATAGCGCTGGTGTATAATGCGGGTCTCCTGGCGTGGCTTTTATGAGATTTACACCACCTACCCAAATGTACAATCTTCAGTTAATAGTCTCAAAAATATAACTGTATAGACAAAAATCAAAGTCTGTATTGTAGGAAAAATCTTTTGAATTAGCGCAATGGAATCAATAATTAATAATTTATAATCAAAACTGTAGACTCGTAAAGAGCACAATAGCAAATAAGTACAAAACGCCGGTAAGTAGTAACAAAAACAGGCCTATATACGTTGAAACACTTAACACACACATAATTCAAATAGGCCAATAAGTTGTGAGCCAAAACAACTGGGTCGATTATTTTGATCACACGTGGACCTATTGATGAAAATTTCTCAAATTTCTCGCAAACTACGCGCACTGACCCAAGACAGAGGAGCATGGAGAACAAAGGTCAAATGTGCAGTTGACACCTATGGGCTTTCAGTCCCAGGATCCTGATGATGATCATGATGACGCGCACAACATCTCTCGACGTATCTTCCATATAAATTCCTCCGAATCTTATTCCTCCAATTGTAAAGCTGGACATCCACTACGTCGTAAGGGTGTTAATGGTCGGCGAGTTCAACTGTATCGATATATATATATATGCAATTGCTTTCCCTTCCTTGCATATATATATATAGATATATATATATAAGCAAGGAAGGGTAAGCAATTGCACCCCCTGGGGAGATATATTCAGAACCGACCACGATCAGGGTAACCAACGAGGCAACGACTGGAGATCAATTGATTATTTATGTTAGCCAGTGAATTTCAGGTACTAACCAATGAGGTAACAACAAATGCCCTCAAACAACACTTATACTGCATCGAGCGAAATTACAAACGTATCTTCAGCAATGGGAGTCTGAAACGAAGCACTAGCTGTGCCTAAGGCATTAAACAAAGTGAAGACAGTGTCTAGGCCATGGCATGTGCAACGAAAGGGCAGTGCTTATGGCATATACAACGCAATGATAGTGCTTATGGCATATACAACGTAATGATAGTGCTTATGGCATATGCAACGTAATGATAGTGCTTATGGCATATACAACGTAATGATAGTGCTTATGGCATATGCAACGTAATGATAGTGCTTATGGCATATACAACGTAATGATAGTGCTTATGACATATACAACGCAATGATAGTGCTTATGACATATACAACGCAATGATAGTGCTTATGGCATATACAACGTAATGATAGTGCTTATGGCATATACAACGTAATGATAGTGCTTATGACATATACAACGCAATGATAGTGCTTATGACATATACAACGTAATGATAGTGCTTATGACATATACAACGTGAGGACAGTAGACTTTCTAGGGCATAATATAGCGGGTGAGGACAGTGTCTAAGGTATGTATAGTGATGAGTATACACACTATGCAATGTATGTGTATGTAGTACTATGTACGTGTGTATATTTATGTATTTGTATGCCTCTATCTATGTTCATGAGCATGTATGTGTGTATAGCCTATGGCGAGTTACATGTTGAGCTCTCCAAAAACGACCGTATATCCATGGGCAATTCACGTGGATTCTGATGTATAATCTACAGCTCAGGTCATTAAATTTGTAGGCTTCCGGGTAAAACTGGGGATGAAAAAAGACGGCAGAGAAAAACAAGGAAGGAAGTACGAAATTACTGTCTCCGAAGCAACAGCAGGAAGAGCAGAAGCCATTTTTGATGCTCATTATTTTATTGTCGACGACGACGTAAGCCGTTTTACAGCCGCAATGTTTTCCAGTCGACCGCCTACGGTCAAAGAAGTTCAACGGAGTGAAATAATAGGAAAAACAGCACAATCTCGACATATTGGCTTGAGGCAGCACGTGTGGAGGGTGACTTGCACGCAGACAAAGAGGATTGAATACAAGCCGACAGAAAGACAGTGAAGAAGTAGACGTGTACGGTTAGGCAGGCAGATGAACAAGGGATTAATACTGCTCTTTCACATAAATAATCCTCTCCAGATCCGTTCCCTTCGTCTTTCGCCGCTTTAATTCCAAACACCGTATCCTTTGAACTGACCTGGGACTAATTTTGCGGTGAGCCTCTGATTGATAGGCTGGCCTGTTCCCGCGACTTCGTTTTTTGGGGCGCTGTAAAAATCTCGATATTGCGCTGGCTATTACACGGTGGTGCGTCGAAACACAGGTGCAAATTTCGTGACTGCTGTACTGATTGTCACGCAAGCACTTCAATCGAATCTACAGCGCAGCTTGAGGAGAAACCAGCCCACAATTTGTCATTATTCCATCCTCCTGCACGCAACTCGATCATTTTCCATCAACTTGGGTTTCAAGGGGTAAAAACAGCAGCATTCAAATATTGAGAAGTCATGACTCATCAGCAAAATCCAAGCCAAACACAACCTGTAGGAAAATTGGTTTTTATAAACATTGCATTGATGCAAATTTACCAACAAAATATTTTTACCTTAAAAAAGATGATTTTATGTGGGCAAAAATGGTGCAATAATTTTGATTTAAGTGATGTACTATCTTGGTTATATTCCTCTTAATAACCTATTATGTGTTTATCCATGTACCAATTGCCGGCAAATACTGAAATGAGCCAACAGTAGCCTACTGTTGAATTGATAAATAGTTTGTTTCTGGTATCTTTTGAATTTTTTCTGATTATTAAGTATAAAATGGTCGCAGTGTCACAAATTAAATAACAATGAATGTTGTAAGTGATTCACTTTTCTGATATTTAGTTTATATATATATATATATATATATATATGAATATATATATATATTACTGTTGCGCACTCTATGCCGGCCTTCCAGTTGGGCGTTTGCGGTGCCTGGAGGGGGTCCTGCGTTCTGCTGCACGTCTTGTTGGACGCATTCCGAAATTTGGTCATGTCTCCGGCTATATGCTGGATGTGCTCCACTGGCTCCCCCTCCAGCAGCGAATCTCGTACTGTATCATCTCTTTGGTATGGCGGTCTTTGCTAGGTCTCGCCTCTGCCTATCTTCGCGATCTCTGTCACTACGTTGAGTGTACTGGGTCGCCGCTCTCTCCGCTCAACTGAGCGAGGCATGCTCATTGTCCCATTTGCCCGTACAACCAGGGCCGTACCGAGGGAGACCAGCGGGGCCTAGGCTCCGGGCGCATATGTGGAAATGGCGCGAATTTCAGGATGGAATAATAAGTATCCCATAAAACGCACTATTTTCAAACTGTGGGGGCGCAAATTTGATGCTACGCACAGGGCGCAATTATAGCTCGGTACGGCCCTGTGTACAACTACTAAACAAAATCGTGCCTTATCAATGGTTGTCCCCTCCTCTGGAACACGCCCCCGTTGGCGTTGCGGTTGTCCCAATGGTCCACTCAGACTCATTGTATACTTGCTTTAAAACTGTTCTTTTTAAGCGTGCTGGAGTCAGGTGTCATATTTGGAAAGAGTTATCAGTGATGGATAAAAGCCAAGGCAATGGGACAGGAACTATAATACATGTTAGCAAAATCAACCACCTTAGGCTTGCGTGACGACAATTTTTATTGTCTGCTTGATCGAAGAGCAAATAAAGCAATCGAAAAACGCGGAAATTCTCTACAGAGAAGGGAAATCTGTGTCCTCATCGCTCATCTGACTGACTTGACCTCTTGTTCCCTGTGTCAAGACGGCTACATTTGGCTCTATCTAGACAGCCTTCATGGAGTGGCCTATCCCCTTCATCTAGTAGTATTTCCACATCTTTCTCTCAGCTCAAATCCCGCCTTTTATCTCAGGATATGAGAACAAATGGACAAATACAATACAATAAACCGAGAATATTTCAGTCATACTTATTTACACAATCACAAGAAACTTTGTTAGGATACAGCTGTATCTCTGATGCAACAGCTCAAAGTAAAATTCAAAACAGTTGCAAAACTGGGGAAACCGACGCTGTAAGCATCAGCGACAATATTTCTCTAAACAAATCAAATACTACAGCTGGCAAAAAAGTTAATCTGGTACAGATGTAACCTCAATTAATATCATTGCATGTAGGGGCGGCTATCCCGGAGGGGATCCAGAAGAACAAGTCCCCCACCTTTTACAGTTATACGTGTGTCCCCTCCAAATTTCCTACCCCTCTCATTGGGTATCCTCCCTACCTGTCAAACGAGATCGCCGCCTCTGATTGCAAGAGGCAATCAATATGTCAGAGCAAAATAAGTCTCCAATGCCATTCTGGTGCTACGAAAGAAGAAGTCAAGCAGATCAGAGGCTGTCTAAAATAAACCCCAACCCACAAAAAGATAATCTGGTAGAGATTAATATCACTCTTGCCTGCGCCTCTGAGTAGATATCTTGAAGCTGTATCAAGTTTTTTTTGTGTGAAAAATACCAATAATTTCCTTCTCTAAGAAGGGTCACTGACAAAATCACAATAAGTTGATAACAGCTCCCCTGTTTCCCCTCAGGATCGCTGACAAAACGAGCAAGAACTGCTCCCCTCCTTTATCATGACAACCTGATTTTTTACCTTTCAAACCCTTTGACTTGACAGTGTGTGATAAACTAATATACTGCCTTTAAGAAGAGGTCCAGCAATAATTGAGTTGACTATTATGGGTAGAACACAAAGTTCTGCTACAAACACACAAGTTAATATATAAATTTTAACAGACATGGTTTTGATTAGAAGTGACAATACCTTACTTGCCAAACTCATTAATTGTGCATTCATGAAGTGCCATCGACTAATGACCAAGGATCAGTGTGCGGCATTGAGCATTTGTGAGTGCAAGACTTGCTCATGCTCTCTTTACACCTAGTCTCAGAGGATGCTCAAACCTGTACTCTTCACGTCACACATCACACACACGACTCTGCATCTCATATTATTCTCAGTTTAAGACTAGCCACTCTTTCAAATTGCTAACCTATCATATGACCCTATAAAGGCTGCCTTTCTGCTAAACACCTTTTGCATGTTAACCTAATAAAAGCTTTGTCTACATTCTGGCACCATACAGGTTACAATTCCTTGCCTGCACAACTTTTCATCCGTAATCGGACTAGGAGCGCCTCTAAGAAGTTGGGAAGAACTGAGTTTGAATTTTTTGCAGAGTCTGAGTTTAATTTTGCAGAGTAAAAGATTTCTAATATCTATAAATCTCAATCTCCTAATTTTTAGATTGGCAGTTCGTACAACTTTGATGACTTTTGTTGCTTTGTCTTAGTTTTCTATAGGAAGAAGTAACTTGTATGCACCAATGTTAGCAGTATTTGCATTTTGTTAGGTCGATTGTTGTTTTGTAGACACAAATAATAGTACTTGAGTTTTTACATTTTGTTACTTGTAGTTGTATAAATTAAAAAACCTATTATTGTGTCAAAACAGAAATTCTAACAGATTAGAACTCGGGCTCATTGTTTGTACCAAGTCCAAGTTTTGCCGAGTATTATGACACTCGGCCGAGCCGAGCTCCCGAACCGAGTTTCGGTTCATCTCTACTAAGAAGATATCTTGAAGGGTGTCATATTAAGCTCACACTGATTGACTGAATTAAAAATAATAATTAATAGTAAGAACTTGTCAAACAAAACTATTTTGTGCCAAAGTTATTTCTCATTTCCTGAAAAGGTGCAATACAGATGACTTTTTATATAGGCGCACTTGAGTAATGAATAACACACTGGCATGCTTACTTTCACTAGGTTTTCACATTGGTAAAATTACATGTATGGTGTAATGGGTGCCTTACATGGATGCCGATGGTCAAAGTCGACTGTAGTAACTTGTCATCATTCGTTCAAACTGTGTTAGTAATCACAATGCAGCTTGTCAGTTTAACAAAAAACTAGAACAGCCATTAATATTATTATTATTAGTGCGTGTAGGTGGGTGTGTAGGTGTGTGTGTTTAGGTGTAGGTGTGCATGTGCATTCAGTACACTACTACACTATTAATTAAATGTACAGTGCCCAGTATTTTCATAATCCGTTGCTTCTCAACAGCGACACGTAAAGGAAAACACTTTTGAGCGACATCTATCTTCAACACCGCGGGCAGATTACTATTCAAACCAATAATTATGCTTGCCTACGCAATCTCAATCTGAGCCCTCTTGCGTTTCCTCAAGTTCGTTACCATCCCCGAAGACGTCAGCCTCTCGCTCTGACGCGTTTCCCACTGCAGAAACTCTAAAAGTCCCGTCTGTCCGCACTGAAAGATGACGCGCTCGGCCTCGTCCAAGTTGTCTATCAGCAAAACTGAATCTACGTCGGTTGCATTTTGCGAAGAATCCATTATCGTTCGTAGTCGAGATTGAAAAGCCTGAAATATAATATTTCTTTAAAATAACTCAAATGCAACACACAACTCCAGTGGGATCACTAGGATTAGAGGCCAGGGGAGGCAGATTGAATACAGTGGGGGTGGAAGGGCAGAGGTGGCGATTTCGTTTGAAAGGTGAGGGGACACCCAATGAGAGGAGTAGGAAATGTGGGGGGACGCACTTATAAATTGTCCCCTCTCAAGATTTTTTGTAAGAGCTGTCCCCTCGACCCTCCCCGGGATCGCTGCCCCTGGAGAGGGGCTACTTTGTCTCCTCCCTAACCCCAAGATTTTTTGTAAATAACAATTTAACAATAATCATTTGTTGGTGACGATGCCGTCATAATCATGCAAAAGTGGTACTGTTCAAAGGGGGAAGTACTCTGCTAGATCATACATACAGCTGCAAGTTTATGCAACGAATATGACACGGGAAATTTCTGCCACCATGGAATGATTATAGCAAGCTGTCAACCATCTCTGCCATAACTCTGTCATTGCCGGGTGGGTCAGGTTATATTAAAATGAGGAAAAACATTTCATTAAAAAATAATAAAAAACCAGGGGATGTAAGTGCCTCTGCGCCTCAATAGTAGCGACGCCACTGTACAACTCTATGATATAAAGCTGCACACACCAAGTCATGACTGGCTACATTGGCTAAACATGCTCGTCATTAAAGAGTAAAATACGAGCCGCATTGGTCTCTTTGTACACTCTTGTCATTCAGCAGCACATTACTGAAACAAAAAAGATGATTAACTTCAATGAAAAAATGCTTAAAATACTGTAGTCTTACAATATTCGATAGAATACAGTGGCAAAGAACTTTCATGCGGGCATTGGTCATATAACACCGTCAAAATACGGATGAACCATGGACCTCTCGTGCAGGGCATAATGCAGACTAGCAACTCGTTGATCAACGATAACAGCTGCATGGTATCGAAGTGCATGTGTTGGTACCCTCACCATCTGTTGTAGATCCTCTTCTTTGATGCTATGGGAACCAGCAACTTTAAACAACCTGCCAACTATCACTCAGAATGAGAACCCATCGGATGGTTATAATTAGGGCATAACCGGAAATTGCTCGGATATTCGCCTCGGCCCGAATATTGGACTATTCGGAAGTATTCGCCTAGGCAAATATTACACCCGCAAATAGCTAAAAATAACTTTTTTGATAATATATTTTTTTGATAAAATAAAAATTTTTATAAAATAATATTTTTTCATCAAATAAATTTAGGACTAACAGGCTTATGTTAATTGGCTCAATCCACTTTCCGGTAAACATTAGAGAGTAAAGACGTCGCTGATAACTTCATATTTCAAATTTTATAACAAGGTTTTAAATTTTTTTCACAAATAAAGTCATTAAATAATAAATATATTGATATAGCCTGGAGTGTGATGATAAGCTATATGAAAGATATTGCTATACATTTAATTGATTATAGATTGTTCTCCATAGCTGTGGCACGTGGCAGACTGGCAGGTTATCTACGCTTTGGCTACGGAAGGTATTTGCTGAATCACTGGCCAGATTTGCCGCTAATATTCGGTTCGTACACTGATCCGGCAAATAGTGCATCCAAATACTCGGATTCGATACTCGGTGGAAATTGTCTACTCGGTTATGCCCTAGTTATAATAATAATAATAATAATAATAATGTCAATTTATAAGGTGCCGTAAACGCGACCCTAACCACTACAAGGGCGCCGTACAACCTAGAATGAAAGTCAGCAGACAGGGTAAACCTTGGAAAACAAACACTTTCAATATAGTTTTAAATGAGTCTACTGAGTGGGCCATATAGACTATAGACTCTGCATTGACTATAGACAGTTCTCCATAGCCTGCCAACTATCACCCAGAATGAGAACCCATTGGATGGGTTCGCTGGTGTGTGCAAGACCTTGCCGTTAGTGACTTTTCTTGTAGTCTGTTATTCGAGCTGTGCTCGTTTTCAACTAACTGTTTGATCCTATTGACTTTAAAATCATGTAGATTAGCACAGGCAGTGTCTATAAGTAGAAATCTTGAAGGGGTGACATAGAAATTTGTTCAGCAATAAAAATAATAATAATTCAAACTGGCAGGACATAAATCATATGCTAGAAAAGACTCCAAACTACATGAACTGGTGTCACTTTTTTAGGCAAGATGAAGCAACCAAGAAGGCACGATAGCAATTTCATCCTCAGAGGAGTACGACATTTCCTGAGGCATAGACATCACAGACACCTAATTTTCCCACACACAGTAGCAAATCTGCATTTCAAACACTCTGTATTTCAAACATACCACAAAATCACCCTCGTGAGGTTTCTTGTAGGGCCCTATATAAATGTTCATATACATACATAAAAAATCGATGAACTTCAAGCACTAACTTTCTGCATAGATTTGGCAATATCCTTCCGCTCTGCATGCTCAAACTCCAACAGATGAGAACCGAAGCCGTAGTAGTGAGGCCCGAGACTGTGCAAGTTGACGACGGTCGCGTCTGCATTGAGAATCTCACGATAGACCTCTCTGTACTGTTTCGGAAGGTCAACAGTCACTGTTCGTTTCCGTCTGCCACCAAGAGAGTTTGCCAACCACATTGGCAGCTCAAGCTGTGCACCTACCACTAGGTTCTCCGACTCTGAGCAAGGATCCAAATACCCTGAAAAACAAACAGCTTCACTGATTCTCTGACCGAGTACCAATAGTAATAAGACGATTATTATAACACCAAAGCAGTCAAGGCGAAAGAAAAAGGTATAAGAGCTCAAACTGTTAAGAGCAGTACTATGATCATTTGCAAAGATAAGCCTTGAGTTGTGATTTTAATGTTTTCAGAGCTTGCACATTCCTTATAGGGATGGGATGACTAAAAAATAAGCAGGCTCACATGACTTGCCTTGTTCGGGCCCAACAAAATTGAAGATTACCATTACAGTTTATAAATATGTATAGTGCCATAGTAAAGTAATTTAAAGTTCACTTAGTACTTCTCCTCCAGACTGTCATTCACTGAAAGCTAGCTTAACATATTAACTAGATATTTATTGAGCAAAAGTATGTATTTATTCTAATCATATTATCATGCAATTTGTTTGGTGGCCTTAATAAAAGTATGTGAAATAAAATATTGTACTTGTACTGTTTTATTATTTTCTTATACATAAGATCTGTCAGAATGAAAATCTGATTCTCTAGTCCACAAGATTCCAAACACATTAATTTGTAAACAGATTCAGTTATATTTGATGTCTGTGCTCATATTGATGAATGAAGAGGGACAAAGATGAGGCATGACTTGGTATATAGACATTTATTTAGAGGATTTATTTAGAGGATTTATTTAGAGGATTTATTTAGAGGATTTCTTTAGAGGATTTATATAGCGCTCCTTTAAGGCATTTATTTAGAAGCGCTCCCGACCCAACATTGGCTAAATAGGACAGTCTTAAGATTAGTATAGAACTTGATTGAGTGTCTCCTGGGCACAAGGCAGAGTGCAACAGGGAGCCCATTCCAGGTTGCAGGGCCAGCAACCGAGACAGTTCGGCGCTGCCTCATGGAAGTCCGAGAGCAATTGGGGTTGTGTAATGGGGAGGAGTTTGGTTTCAGCTGTATTAACTAGTTCAGAGACTGTTGGGAAAGAATGTGCAAGATAACCTAGGCATTTGGTTCTTATAGGAGTTTATTCAGCCATTCTTAATCAGAGGCCAGGATGAGACCCTACCAAGATGGGGGGAGGGATATAGTAGTCTAGCAACAGCGGTGGCCTTGGTGATGACAAGGATGGAAGAGGAAGAAGAGGCTTTTAAACATAGTGAGGTGTGAGCGTTTAAGGTGATATTTAACTGGTCAGTTATAGATACGATTTAGGGTATCAAGAGTGGAGATTTTGGTTTAGTCAAAGAGGGAAGAGTGCTCAACATATGGGGTGGGGGAGCCATGGTAGGCGGGATGTAGACTGTAGACTTTTGTAGCCTCCGCAACTACATTCAGCGCATCTAGGGTTGCCAACCGTCCCAGAATGGCCGGGACAGTCCCGGAATCGACCCAGGCCGTCCTGTGTAATGCTTATTTTGTCTCAGGATCCAGGAATAAGTATTCTAAGTTACTGTATGCAAAAGATCATGTGATTATTCAAATTCAAGCAACATTAGCAATACTGTAATGCAACATCTTAATTCTCAATGTTCATGATCATCGCGTTTTCGGGACAAGGAGCGAACTTATTGGGAAGCGATGATCACTGGCATTCGATTGGACACCGCTAACTCTACCCCACCGGTTTCCCACCCTACTGACTACAGACTGTCTACCATGGTTCCCAGTACCAGTGCTGAGCTATGCCGCTCCATTCTCACCTCTCCACCAAAATCCTGCAGCATATGAACCTGAATTTCTCCCGATAATTCTGCTGAGTTTGTCGACAGTCTAGGCTCGCTTTCGTTTCTCACTCTTCTCTGCAACTGATCTATCCAGGACGAAATTCTGGTTCATATCCTCAAGCGTAGTGGACTTTCATCTGAGCCCGTCAATTTTGATCGAATGCAAATGTTACATGTATCTCGAAAACCATCGAAACAAGCTCATTGTTTATTTAGAGTTAAATAAGTCGCAACTGATCTATCCAGGACGAAATTCTGGTTCATATCCTCAAGCGTAGTGGACTTTCATCTGAGCCCGTCAATTTTGATCGAATGCAAATGTTACATGTATCTCGAAAACCATCGAAACAAGCTCATTGTTTATTTAGAGTTAAATAAGTTGCTTCTGAAATGCCAATATGGTTTCGGTCAGGTCATCCCACTGAGACGCTGTTACTCTGTCGACTCCTTTCCCAAATTTTTGGGGCTATAGATAATTCACAGGGAACTCTGCCCTGTTTGGCATCAGTGCCGCTTTTCACACATGTCAATCATGATGTTTTGGTTAAGCAGCAAAAGATTTCGTTTGGCCTGTCTGGTAACTTTCTCAGCTGTTTGACATCATTCTTTAGGGAGCTCTTCATTTGTGCGGTTCGTTGGTACTCCAAGTCAGCGTGGCTCCCTGCCCCTCACGGCCTTCCTAGTGGCTCGGTGCTGTGTCCATTTCTGGACGTCATCCACTCTTTTTAAATTGCTTCTGTCCTTAAAATTCCATTGCTGTGCTGGGTCACCTTTAGGCCTTCGATGATGACGTTCAAACCTACATGTACTTACACTGCATGGCTCCCAATGCCTCTTCTGCTGATCGGGCAATGAGACAGACTCTGGCTGACATTGAGATTTGGATGTCGACAAACCGCTTGAAACTCAATACATCAGAAACTTTCAATTCATAAGCCTAGCGAAATGCGGTTTGCTTATGTTTGATGCCCTGCAGTACCTTTAGTTTTTGAATGGATGTGAACAATGAACTGCACAAATCATTCATCACAGTGGGAACTGGAAAATGTCCTGGAATTGGTTTGTTCAGAGTTGGAAAATTCAGCAATTTGCCATTAATCACAGGGGAAACTGGGAAATGTCTCGGAATGGGTTTGTTCAGAGTTGGTAACCCTAAGCGCATCACGAGCCACAAAGCAAAATGTTTTTGAGAAGTCAAGAGAAATTATTGAGAGATACATCTGTTTTTACAAAAAGCTGTGTTCTATGTAGGATGTCCAGATGAAATGGCTGTGGAAATCGATCCAGTGGGTTGAAGGACAGTGACTGATGATCTAAAATTAAAGTTGAGTTTTGATAAGGGTAGGACATTCAAATCTGCATACTACTTGGTGTTCGATTATTAAATAACACGGAGAAGGAAAATTGGGCGGAAGTCAGCATTTTGAAATAGACAGTTGGTCTTAGTTAGCTTGTACCATATGAAAGATTCACCGCGTACCCATATTTAGTACAGGAACCTCAAACTTGCAGGCAATTCGTTGCTGCGTGGTCAGTATGTCATCCATGCTGAAATAGTTTTGACGTTGACCAAGAAAGCGAGATGAAGTCAGTCCGCTTGAAAGAGACATCGTTCAGCACAAAAGTTTACATATATGTCATGCTAGTACAGCCACACTTCACTTTACAACTTATTAATTTTATCATCGATCAGTGCTAAAATACTAAAACTGAGAAGGAAACCATAATAAAGTATTGAATGCCAGCGCCAAAATATTTTCAATATAACCATAGACGTCAACATAGGAGATAGGTATAATAAGTAAGCAATTAAACAGCAAAATGATTACCCCAGATGTAAAGTGGTGCATTACTTCTGTGCTTACTACATTACTAAGGAATTACAATGCACTATTATAATGCGGACTATTCGTCATTAAAGACTCGTTATAATTAGTCTAATTTCATCTAATAGTTTCTCTGCGGCGCTTAGAGTGGCTAAATAAAATGACAAGCACTACGTTAACTTAATTAACACATTTTAAGTTTCGTAATCATAACCTAATCATAGCATCGAAACTTTTAAAGGACACCAGCTTATTCAGAAGCGTTATGTCGAATCAGGGATTTCCCAAAGGGTAGTCCAGAGGAGGTCAAGGCCAGTTTCTGGGAGGAGCTGCATGAATAGTTCTTAAGACAGGTAAATGTTCTTTAATGCGAGAGTTGGGAGATCACATGAGTCCGAGCATGAATTCTTAAAGAGATTAAACTCACTTTTGAGCGGAAAACACATGGGGCTATGGAGAAGTTTGAGACAGATGATGGCGGATGATTGGCAATGATGAAAGAAGAATGAGTATTAATTTTGCGATATTCAGAGGGGAAATCGTTACAGAGTGGTGGTGCAATGTCGAATATGTATGGCTTTGTTGGAAAACTTGAGCTAAGTAGGCCTATAGTGACCGCCCACCTCTGTGAAATTATATATCAGTAATAAATCAATCTTTATTTAGTCAAACATTGGTATCACATAATAATAGTAATAATGATAGTCAAATTAAGTTATTCAGAACCTGCACTAAATTGATCAATTTATTTCTTGGCCTTCCTGTTTGGGTATCTAATTTTGCGAACAAATAACTTCAACTACCGTAGCTATAGGCCTAGGTGCGAGTTGACACATGAAAAGGGCAGGTGTTGCTCAATTATTAGCATCATACTGGAACTTACGATGATGGTGATGCTGGTAATTAGAATGATGGCGAAGATGCTGGCTATCAATTTCAAGTAATAGCGCTGAAGAAATCAGACACAATTAAATGCGTGGATGAGTTGTTCTAGCGATGACTATTTAGACATCTGTGGTTATCGATCGTGATCTCTGTATTCCACTTCCGTGTCGATGAATGTTGCGGAGATTTTTATTTTATCTTAGCGCAGCTATTCAACTAGTTTCTTTATCTAACTAGTTCTAAAATCGAATACATTTTACGCCGTCGAGTATTTGTTATCAGGTTCTGTTAAAATGAGTACATCCATTCCGAGTGATGCCCCAAAACCTAGGTTGTGCCATTTGAGAAAATGGCCAGATTTTAGTGGATACGGCTTCAACCTACATGCTGAAAGGGGCAAAACTGGACACTACGTAGGTTCTATCGATGACTATTCTCCTGCTCAGGCTGCTGGACTTCGGATCGATGACCGCATAGTCGAAGTGAATGGTGTCAACATTGGTAACGAAAATCATCGGCAGGTTGTTGAAAGAATCAAATCCGTGGCTAACGAGACCAAGCTTCTAGTTATCGATCGTGAAGGAGATGCGTATTATCAGGATCTGAAAATGGTAATCACCGGTGATATGCCAACCGTCGACTGTCGTGAAACTCCTACTTCCAATCCGTATTCAGAGGCACTAGGTATACCTTGCCATATTCTGTCCTAATTAAATGCAAACTATCCATACTCTTGGTACCCACTCAAGGGAACCGAGCATTAAGCTTAAGTAGTCCAGTGTTAACGTGGAGTATTCTAAGTGTGTAGTCAATGTAGATATGGAATTTTGCCAAGAGTTAGAGAACTTTCTATTATAACATGTTTTAGGTTTATTGCTTGCCACATTTTACCTAAGACATGCTTATATGGGGCAAGTGCACAGTTATATTGTGCATGAAGCAATCAGCGCCTTCAAGAGGTTCTTATAAGGCTCTATATAAATAGCCTAATACATACTAAATGTTTCTACACTGTTGTTCGTCAGACACGGATCAAACCCGTACTTTCTGCGCTGCATGCTGATTGCTTTGTCCAATCGGCCGCCATGCCACTGGGTGTACAGTCTAGCAGATCTTACCTTCAGCCAAATCTAATCGGATCTCAGATCTGGCTCCTTGGATTTTGATCATCGTCTGAGAAGTTACTGTGTAGAGACCTTGAGCAAGTTTTTTGTGCGCAATTTCGTGCGACAATACTGCAACTGTGTCCTCATCGAGTCATTTGTGCACTTCTGAACTAATTGTAAGAAGGGCAACATCAAATTACAGTTATAATGTATTGTTGTATTTGATACTTAGAAATTCAGATGTGGGATTTTTTGACTGAATGTTTTTTGTGACTGTCACATGGTTTCATCTTGCCAATGTCCAATTTGTACGAGAAAGGGAAAGTCCCTCCAACTTCTTCTGATGAACTTCCGCACACTATGTCTCAAATATGTCTTGGTGGGTTTTTGTTGACTCTGTATGACTAAAAACACTGATACACTGTCTTGTTCTGATGCGACTTGACTACTGCAACTCAGTACTCTATGGCCTTCCTGAATACACACTGCTTCTGCTAACTAGAATACTGCATCAGGCTGCACAGCTGTGCCTTGGACTCTCCTACTGAGACCATATCACACCTGCTCTTCGTTTTGTACACTGGCTTCCCGTCTGTGAACGTATCTGCTACAAGCTGGCACTTCTCATGTACAGAGCGCGCACAGGTCATCTGCCGTCTTATCTGTCCTCTATGGTCACACTTTGCAGCTCTGTTAAAGGCCGTTCCTCTCTTAGATCGGCCTTTGCTGGAAAGTATGTTGTCCCTAGTGCACGTCTTGTCTTCGGCTGGCGGTCATTCACTGTTGCCGGTCCCTCCATCTGGAACTCTCTACCTTCTTGTGTTCGAAAATCTCTCAGTGAGATCATCTTTCGCTCTAACCTGAAAAGCTACCTCTTCCAGTCTGCCTATGGCTCTTAATGGTTGCCCGACTTCAAGGTGGACTTCTGAACTTACTGTAAGGAGGGCATTATCAAATTACAGTTGTATTGTATTATTATTTTTGGCTCATAAGGATGGAATTATAATGAGTAACTATGTATGATTCTCAACAGGAGTAATATTAACTTTGTGAGTTTTTCATTACAGAGGTTGCCAGCACCAGAAGTAGTTCATCAGAGGTGCACTTTGAAGCAGCCGCTCCTACCCCTGTGGGTCACAGCCATAACGTGGTGCAAGACCATAATGTAGGTCAAGTTCACAATGTGGATAAAGTCCACAATGTGGGTATTGACCATAGCGTGAACCAAGGCAACAACAACGGCTTGCAGTTTCCGAGTTCAGCACGAGAGGCACGCGAGAAAATGTCGAAGAAGAGAAGTGCCAAGGCAACTGGCATGACTCTGAAGGATAAGTACGATCTGTTGCAGCAGCTCTAACATCACCAGTTCAGCTCAGATAACCTGGATCCCGTGATCATCCAGAATTTCTCTGCATCTCGAATTTACATTGCATATGAGTTGCAATTTTACCTCTGGCTTTTATCGTTTGTTAATAATATTTTCATGGTGTTTATTTTGGCCCCCATCGGTACGGCCCTGTATTTTAACATACACTTGGAATAAAAGAATGTATTCTGAGCACCCTATTGGCTTAGGTCGTGTTATTAAAAATGCGTTAAATTATTAAAAGCCTATATGTACTAAACATAATGAACTGTGAATGGTGATCTATTGATTGGGCCCTGCTTCTTCTGTGGGAGCTGGCAATGGTGATTCACACAGTTATCTAAGCCAGTGGTTCTCAAACTCTTTCAGACTTTGGACAATTGACATGAAAATTTCCATCATAGCACACTTGTATTTTTAATGCAGGACTTTCATGAAAATTTATAATATTTTACAGTTTACGCAACCTTGACTCTATTTTATTCAGTTACAATATATATTTTTATAGCCGATTGGTGGCATTTCAGTTTAGCATTGTCAGCAACGTTGCATAGTGTAATATGCTGATGAAAGTTCTTTTAGTTAAATAAAATTGTATAACTAGGCATAAGTACGACGTAATTTAGTTATTTTAGATGAAAGCATTTGTTACTATCTAAATTTGGCAGCACATCTCTGGCTCACACACGGCACATTGATTTGCAGAGGCAACACATTTTGAGAATCTCATATCTGAGACTGTTTGCTTTTCAGTTAACTTTTAGTTCTTTTAACTTTAACATCACTTATGATATCTTAGGCAGCGCTACTATTATTATGTACGTGAAATGCACTATAGTAAGAGTCTAGGTATTAACTTGCGTACCTACAAATGAAACCGATTGGAATTTTCAGAAACGTGTTTTACCATTGCGTGCATTGAGAAACAGAAGTTGTCAGGTTCAAATTTCTGGCAGTATCTTTGAAGTTCCTTTTGGTTACACTATAAACATGGGCAGTGTGGATAGAAGCCTGAAAACTTTTTTGAGATGTTACTTTCTCCTAATTTATTATTAATTTTTTACTGTTTTTATCGTTTATGCAAGAAAGTTTGCTTTTGTGAGAATGGAATACTCTTTACTTTGTTTTGTTGAACACAGAATTATTTTGGGAATTTATTTTGCTCTTTGTTGTTTGATGTGAAACTTCTTCCCTCTATTGTTTGAAAAGCTTTGCCTTCACGATTATACATATCGCTTTAGTTGTAGTTATGACATATTGCATGTTTTTTCTTGTGGCATTTTTTGTCACTTTTAATTTGTTTGCACGTTAATGACGGAAGGTTGTAATAGATCTGTTTATTTCTGTTTCTTTTTTGTCTTACAATATGCCTATCATAACACATTGTCAATTGCGGATATCCTTTATGGTACAATTAGCTGAAGCTTGTATTATAATTTACTTTCTCTCGAAGTGTTTATGTGTTTTGATGTCACTTACCAAGTATTTTAAAATAGATTGTTGGTGATTACCGGTATTGGAGGGACTGCTTAATCCCTGTTGTCTGTTATACCTAATCATATTAGTATAATCATCTGGTATCAGGTGCAAGTATTTTGGAGGTTTGTTGATTGTAATTTTTATCACTAGATCTGGTTGTACTAATTGCTTAACGCATACAATGTCACAAACCACAGACAAGTATATTATGTATATATATATATAATATATATTTTAGGGTTGTACCAAATAGGTGATTTTCACTATTTATTTGACCAAATACGATAACTGGAGCAACTATTCAGCCGAATACGAATAGGCTACAAAATGAGTCTAGCGACAAATTAAAAAAAGTGTCAGTTTCAGTTCAATAGATTTAATACATATACTAAAGTAAACAGTTAACTACATCTAATTTTAGCCACCTTCTGCCAGTCTGATTATATACTAAGCATATATATTAAATAATGAAAACATAATCGCTGTGTATGGTAATTTTTAGTTATAGGTTTCTTTAGAATTATGATAAGTGTGAGATACTGTTTTAAAAAGGATACACGTTCTAACAGACCGAAAGAGCCGTACTTGTAGAGCACTGTTTTTAATTTAGACCATAGTGACTGTTTGCAATTGATGTGAGCTTAAATAAGTTCTGTTAATGACCTAAGCAGTGAAGTTGATCTAGGCTGGAGGGACCTTTACGGTTTCGTTATGATGACCGATGTTTATGTACTTGAACTCATTTTCAAATAACGTTGATGTATGTTAAATCAGGATTTGAAGGGAATTTTTGCAGTGCAACAGTTGACACAATAGTCTGTAAAATGATTGGAATATCAGCTTTTGGATTTATTTTTGCTAGAGATATATTTGTGAACATGTTTTTTAGTCCTATAGCCTAAACTCGTAGAGAAGATTCCACTTGAGTACGTTAACTTGAATGTTTCCTAATCAAGAACTAAATAATTCTATCATGTGATTTATCTCTGTTGAGCGAATATGTGACGAGTTGAATTTTTCGGTGTGTGACCTGATATATTAAACTATGATTCTGTGCAGTGAGTATTTTTAAACTGTCTTAAACTGCACTGGTTGTGAACTTGTGCCCATAAGCATTTGTGAGGCACTTTCAAACGTGTTATCTATTAAGTGCCTAGGAGAAGACACATTTATGAATATCAGAACAGATCTGAATTAATGGAGTGAAATATAATGGTGGGCACAATCTGGAAGACTTATTTCAGAAGCCAGATAAACAAAGGGAGGATTTTTAAAAATGTCTCACGATTTATACATTTACGACCAGTGATTGAAAAGCTGCTGTGTGGAGGACAGCACCTGTAAGACCTGTTTTTCACATGGTGGTCACTGATCATCCATACAGTAAGTCTGGACCCTCACTGCCTCCCTATTTGAACGCATTTAGCCTTACCCTCCCCGTAATGCTTTGCGGATGGTCGCAGGTCAAAAGCAATTGTCAAAATAAAACACCAACACTGAATAAATTCATTAATGAATTACTATGTCCAGCCGTACGCTGGCAACAGAACATTAGAATGACGAGAACCAATGCTACATAGAGCAACTGCCATCTGACTGAAGTTGGTGCTTGATGTGGCTCAGGTTTTCACTCATAAATAACCATGTACCAATCTAGATATGGACGTCTGCACTGGTCATAATCTCCTATCGTTTTCCACATTCACTCCTTCCCCCAAATTGCGGATATCCTTTATGGTTGCTCCTATGGCGGTATTTTTATGAGGTGCCACAGTGCACATCTGGATTAGAATATTCTGAGCAAATTGTTTTTATAAAATGTAATAGACAATTGGAATTACATTTCACATGAAGGACTTGTAAGTACAGAGTTGGAATTTCTCTGCAGTCCGCATTTGCAGTTGTTTCGGTTGAATAAAAGGAAAAATCATGTTTCCGTTAAAATACCAGGCTGTCTGATTTGACTAATTTGTAGTAAGGAATGGAAGTCTAGGTATGATTGTGATTTATCAAAGTCTTGGTTTTGAGGTTTAAAGCCATGGATTTGAGACTAAAGATCTTAAAGTTCACTGTCTTGGTCTTGAGGTTTCAGGGTTTGACAACAAGACTTTACTGTATTGCTCCCTAGAAGCAGCTTGTTTATTTACAGTGCTATGTATATTGTTGCCATTGGAGTTACAGCTTTTCATAACACTGTGCTGAATCCACCTTTGCCTGTTGTGCACAAGGTTCAGAGTATGCAACTTGAATTTTTTTGTCTGCTTCTGTGACAAAGAATAATCTGGACACTTCTATAGCAGCCTTAACGTAATGCAAAGGGGATCTGTTGTCGTTTGCTTGTAAACTAAACCACAAGCTAAAAGTCTACTCCACGCTACAAAACGAATTGGTGGAAGACATCCTGAAGAGGGTGTATGATACATAAAAGACGAGACTTTAATAGTCATGACCTAAATGACATCACAGAACTTGTGCATCAGTCACAAAGAGGCCGGTTATTCCAGAGCATTGTCCTGGCAACTGAGAAAGCCTGGTTTTGGGTGCAGTAAGAGAAAAATAACAGGGGCACAAGCAATTAACCCATTACGTTTAGGGTAAATGTCCGTTACACCTTTTATCTGCCACTACTTTGGTGAGCAACTGTTGATTCGAAAAACAATCATGTCATCTCTGACTACTTGCAGCTGGATCTTTGTTGTATGTTAAAGTTGATTTTATGAGAACATTTAATAAAAATATATGTTGCTTAGACCCTTGACCCTTAGAGTGGTTGTGGTTGTGTTGGTGTCAACATTTATGCTGATGACAAAACATGTTTCAGAATATAAGTTTTTAAGTCATCGATAGATTAGATAATGTAAAAATACGCTGAACTGTTGATTTTAAGAGAACAATGTTGTTTTTACTTCAAATTTCAGTCAATAAAAGTAATATGTTAATGGAAACAGGTAATGTATAGAACATTGTTGAAGTCACAAACAAGTATAAAAGCAGTAATGTAAGAAGCACAAAA
This sequence comes from Bimastos eiseni, assembly GCA_959347315.1. Classification (NCBI taxonomy): domain Eukaryota; kingdom Metazoa; phylum Annelida; class Clitellata; order Crassiclitellata; family Lumbricidae; genus Bimastos; species Bimastos eiseni. The sequence continues at coordinate 17,426,083 of OY365820.1, forward strand.
ATTTACTTTAACAGTCAGTGTACTGTCAGTAATAAATAGCTAATAATATCATCTCAGAAATGAGTTGACTACTTCAAGATTTTACAGAACTTTTCTAAGGCTACTAATAATAGTAATAAGTGCACAACTTGTAAAGCATAACAACAGTATGTAAAGCGTAAACGAACCAAGAGTTACGAATTAAGAGTTCAGAAACAGCTGGAACACAACATTTACAACATAATAGACCTTGGACAACAAATATCTATGAGTACTGTTTTTGGTCTTTACGAGTTTCATCTCTACTTTTGATTTCTGAAGGAACTAATGGCTGATTATGCAGAAGTGACGTCTGACTAAAATAATTCAGACGCAATTATCCCTTAAGAATCATCTCAAGGAATAACTACTCAGTTAAGTTAAAGCAGAGGTTCCCAATCTTTTCTATGCCCTTCACCCTTGGAAAATGTTTGGCCAATGTTTGCATCCCTACAAAATGATTATCACATTTAAAAACACACAGGCTACTTTTTGAACAGCTACTGAAACTTGTGCATACAAGCCTTAGGCTTGCAGGCTTACAATGTTACATGGAAATAAACTTATTATCTTATGGTCTTATCCATACTTATCTAATGACAGCTCAACAATTTATAATGTATTATCAAAGCATTCTTATAATAAATACTCTACATCTTTATCACATAGTCCTAAAAGTTTGGGAACCCCTGTCTTAAAGTGATGTCATTTGGTGGGCGACATGATAACATTTTTAAATCTGAGAAAAGTTTGGAACATACTGAAATAATTAATATAACAGCTAAATTCTCCACCTATTGTTAACTGCTGCATTATGACAACAATTAACTTTCTATCCAATTAGCGGCAATACAAACTGAGACAGGAATTATTTTTGTCAGCTCTGGCCAGCAATAAAAAGATATAATGTTACTGCAATTGAGACTCAATATTGCACAACCATTTAAGTTGTGCTAGTACTTAATGTCTGGTAGGTATGTTGATCAGCCTTCATGTGGCCACATTTCTTTGTCCCCAGAATGGGTCATTTTGCCAATGGTGGTCGGCTGTGGGTCCTAGGAATTTGCAGTCAATACTTCACCATTCTAAAATCATTCAAACTAAAATTGGTGGTATCTCACCCAATTAATTAATTACCCCCAACTTTTAATTGCAGTTATATATATGCCATAATTCTATTTGCTAATTTTGTGGCCATCTTTGCCAGTGTCAAAATATAAGCCTCCGAAATAGTTATATTCATTATACAAGCAGGTCTCAAGCTGCCATATTTAAAACTGAATTATTGCCTACACAATTACTTTCCTTGCTGACATTTGCAAACAATCGACCTTCACTGATAAACTATTGTCTCTGGCATCACAGACTCTCGTCTAATTGGAAGAAATTCGTGTAACTTATTACAACACACACATTCATGCAGAAAAAGGCTAGGTCACACTACCTCGTGATTAATCAAATCAAGTTATACAAATCACTCAAGTATTTTCCTTTAACAATGCATCGCCTGAGAATTATCTTGTCATATCTCCACTTTTTTCCGAAGACGAGTCTAGAGTTGATTTGTAGCAGGCAATATGTTATCTATGTTCATTGTCAGTAACTAAGAGATACGACATGTCGTTTTAAAGATATTCATCAAAAACTAACTGTTGTATCTCCTGCTTCCAGACACCGTTTATTGTACCTCCAGAACTGTATGGGGATCCGATAAAAGTTTGCACAGTGTAGCAGTGTCTTTGTCGTATGTCCAGAAAAAGCTCATCATTGATTGGTATATCCAGACAATGAAAAAACTTTTCCTTAAAAAAATTTACACTATATATATCAACATTCAAATAAAAACACTCATTAATAATTTTCGATATTCGCCAAGATAATTGTCAGGCGACGAATGACTGGGAGTGCTCCTGAGTAAGTTTCTGAAGGGACGCTATTTAAGCGCTCAGAATGAACGAATGAATGAATGCATGATAAGAAACCTTGTCTTCAAAAAGATAAGCTGCCCTAGCTTCCATGAAAGAGACATGATTTAAATACTGTAGTGACAGTTTGAAACGTGCACATAATCGATGGCGTGTGCTACCCTGCATTGAATCTCTTCTCTACCAGAGTTGTGTTGATCTTCCACCAGGTGGCTGGTTCACTCGAGTGCCACCGCCTTTCTTCGCTGTGATTGGATCGTCTGCTTGTACATCTAATGCAAACAACAAAATTCTTAGGAACAAAACCTATATTACACTATATAAATATTTGATTACATTACATTGACATGGGCCGTAGAGTAGCGGTCAACACACTGGGACGCAGTGCTGAGGAACCGAGTTTGAGACCTGTATTGCTCCGTAAGGTCCAGTTCTTTCCTTCTTTTGCTAAGTGGCGGCGTTTGGTAAAAATGAGACGTAGTATAGCGTAATTTGCGCCCTGCATCACTACCGACCTAGGAACTCCTCACCTTCTCTGTACTCCTCTCTTAAATCTGTCCTCTCTGGCCTCTTAGTAGATTTCTTGAAGAGGTACTGTATCAAGTTTCATTGATTGATTGATTGATTGATATACGCAGTACTGTTATCATAACAAATCTTTGCACTTAGACATCATAATAACATGTCTCTTGCAGTTGCCTATTACATAAGCCAACAGCAACATATTGAGCTTCCTTTTGAAGCAGACATTCTGCCTCCACAATAAGTGGAAACAGAATTAACTAGGAAGTACTGCATATTACTAAAATATAAGGCCTAATCCTCAGGGTTTGAAGACTCATTTAAATTTCTATTAAATTACACTTACATATTACTTAAGTAGCTATTCACGAGTAGCTAGAAGACATTACCTAAATTTTCCTCATAAAGTACACTTGATGTTCAAAATGCATCTTATGCTGAACTTACTGTTTGTCGTTCCAAACTGAAATGTTGAATCCTGCATGTTGCGTCCACCGCTTCGCGTGGGAGGCCGTGAGTACATTTCTCCAGGCGTGTGAGGTGAAACAGCCTGGTTCTTTGCGTCCTGGAATCCTCCGGCATTCCCGGAAGTCCCATGGCTCCCATTCCCAGGGACTGGTCCCTCATATGGGTCACGTTGAACTGGTAGAAACTGCTCAGCCTGAGACATAACAATGCATTATAAAATAGGGTTGTAAAGGACATACTAATGCTATTAAAAATGTAATTAATAAGAATTGGTATAGACCAGTATTTCCCAATCTTTTTTGGCCATGGAATTCTTTCGATCTTAAATTATTTTGGCGGAACCCCCGTCCAAAACTAACCATGTTCTATTGTAGGTACAAATGCTTAAGACTGCAGACAATTAAATAGCTTTACGCCTAGATTAGAATAATAACAATACAAATATCGATGACAATGACGTATGAATACTCTTGCAAATAAAGTGGATGTTAAGGCAAAGCAAAAAGAATCCTATGAAAAATTCGTATAATTTATTTTAAATTGTATGAAGCCTATTGTTCACGGTGAGAGTTTCCGCGGAACTCGTCTTCACCTCACGGAACCCTAGGGTTCTGCAGAAAACAGTTTGGGAAATGCTGGCATAGACAATAAAATCGACTCAGGATGATATGGACTGTAGCCATTGGAGAACAGTTAGACAGCCGAGCATTTGTTTGGCGCGGTGGCCGATCGGTCAGCCCATAATGTTCAGTGTGAGCTGAGCGAGAGGGGTCGACCCTCATCTGGAAAGTCACTGTGTAGGGACCTTGAGCAAGTCCTTCGTGCACAATTGCTCTGCAGCACAACTGCAATTGCGCCGTCGAGGCGTGTCTGTGCACTTCTGAGCAAAACATTTTGGAAGAAGGGCGGTATCAAATCTCGGTAATAAAAAAATTAATAAATATTGAATTCAAAGCCGCCAGAGCAGAAATTTGGTTAAAGATTTCTGATCCACCCGCAGCACTCCTACCCAACTCAGTCATAATGAATACATTGACTGTACACTGTTAGTGGGAAGATGAAACGGTGACGGAAAGGATTGGCCTCCACCCTCCCTCATATGCCGAGGCTAAGAAAATGAAGTTGCTAATGTATCATACTATGGATGCTTCAGGGTTAGCCTAAAGGGATTGCTCTTCCCTTCTAATTCTCATTAGCTTTTTTGATCACCCAGGGTCTTTGTCACCCTATTTCTGTTAATAGCGGCAACATACCGCTTGGCTCTGTGACCCGCAGTGAACTGATTGTCCCTTTTATATGCACTTCTATAATGCATAATCGTGGTCCCCAGTACCTGAAACTGGCTTCCTGAAGAGCTGTGTTTCCTACCTAGGAACCCTAAACCTAGACCTTTCAGAAAGCTGTCATTTTCAGTCGTGGATGAGCCGGACCCACCTCTGAGGTAGATACCTTGCCTAGACAGTACATAATATGTCTTTGTTTAATTGAATATATTGCCCTGATGGTCCATGTCTCATTGCTACTTCCTTATAAGGCAACGCTGACCATCAGAGCATGAATTAAAACTAGCAAAGTAATATGCACAAATGTACAAGGTGATACTTGTGCATACAGACCCATGAATAATACATTATGTCAACCACTCATCACAATTTGCCGTACATAGTGACTCCATAACTGGCTTTTTAACTGTGTATTAGAACGGTGTACACAGTGTACACGCTGTGATCGAGTCTACCGCTAGACACTTCTTATCTAATACGAACAGGAAGATAAAGTAATGTCAACAATACCATCACTATATCAGGAGGATTTTGAATATTACATACCTTTTCCTTTATCCAGATTTTATTGTAGAGAAATTCAGGATTGCATAGATTGCTAACAAAGCGGCCAGAGCCTTGACTTGCGTGAATCTGAAAGGTTGAAGACAGTTTTCATAAAGAACTTAATATAATAAAAAAATGAACACATATCAGAAACATTAGGCAGATTCCTTACACATTTTTTTATTAGCCTTAAATTTTTTTAAATCTTAGCATTTCAGTCCTTAACCGATAGTTATTCAGTCAAAAATGTAGATAGCACTCTTTTAAGGTAAATGCTCAAAAGCACTTCCAACTCCAGCCTAGACAAAAAGGTAAGTTTTCAAATACCTATAAAAAGTACCAGTACACGATTTAGGGAACGGGCGTAAAACAGAAATAGGCCATTCAAAACCCTATGGCCTACCATAGAGAATGCATGGTTTTGCATAGCAGCTGTACGGCAAATGGAACTTGATCTTTCAGCCAATTCTCTGGACTTCGTGTTCGATTCACTTAAACTTTCAACGTCTTAACATAATTTGTAAGTAAAAGGAATGCTCTCTTATGAACTGTACTTCAAAAACGAAGCAGCCACATTCACAACATCACAATGTAAAGTTATCTGAACGTGAAGCCAAACTTACACCTTCTGCGTCAAGCACGACCTGGCCTCTGCTGATGACATACTTGGCCACACCGTGACACGTCATATTCTCAAATATGTTGAAGTCGCATCGACTCTGCTGAGAGTTTACAGAGAATGTTTGGGTTGCTTCAGGATCCCAGACGACGAGATCCGCATCAGATCCAGACGCAATATGACCCTAATTGAAACAGAATGAATGTCAATCAATCAATTAATCAATCAATCAAGTAATCAATCAATAAAGAAGCTCGATATAGCGTCTATTCAAGAAATCTACTCAGAGGTGCTCTTTGTGCTAGCCCATATACTGATGTTAAATGTAATTTGTAACGAGTATGCTACAACAGCTTGTAAAACGGTGTACAGTAAGCTGAAGGAGTCACCAGTGGTGAGCCCACGCATAAGCATGGAACTAACCAGTCAAAACATCTTCCTTTGGACACATTTAATTTTGTTTACAAGTTCTATATATTAAATCGTTTTATTTCGTCAACAAAAATAAATACGCCTGCCGATTTATCCTGCAAAAGTCCCAGATGTAGTCACACACAGATAATCCAGGTCAAAGACCTAGTTTATGTCGGTTTCAAATTAGTCTGAGGGCAAACAGGACCGCGTGGCACAGTGGCCGATCGGTTAGAGCGGTCAGCCCGTAGCGTTCAGTGAGCGCTGAGCGAGTGGGTTCGACCCTCGTCCGGGGCGTCAGTCACTGTGTAGGGACCTTGAGCAAGTCCTTCGCACACAATTGCTCTGCAGTACAACTGCAGTTGCGTCGTCGAGGCGTGTGTATACACTTCTGGGCAAAAGATGTTGGAAGAAGGGTGGTATAAAATTTTGGTAATAAAAAAAACAACCTGATAAGAACAGAAACATAAACGTTAAACAAACTAGCCTTCTTTGGATAAAGATTGAAGACTTTTGCTGCGTTTGTGCTGGTAACAGCCACAAACCGACATGGGTCCATTTTGCCCTGAATCTAACAGAGAACAATTGAATCAAGAAACATGAAGAAACAAGCAACAAAACAATGATACACAATTGGGTAATTCAACCAACTGAGTAGTGTTTTATGCTATCTAATAGGCTGAATCACAGCTGATCTTTGTTTAATTGAGCGAGAAGTCGACATTCATTGCCTGTACAATAGTGTACATGAGAATCCCAAAATAGTTCACAACTACAGATTGGTCAATCAACCTCTTGCCTCCAGTCGCCTAGATTACTGTAATTCTCTCCTGTTTGGCATTACAAAAACTAACTTGCTGAAACTACAAAGAGTGCAAAACTGCCTGGCCAGGGTTGTTACTGGTTCTCATAGGTGGGATCACATAACTCCCATTCTTAAATCATTGGATTGGCTTCGATTAAATTTAAAATTCGTGTAATTACCTATAAGACATTTTCTTCTGGTCAGCCGGGGTACCTAAGCACTTTGCTTGTCCCCAGAGTCATCATGACTCAACTAGGTCTTTTGATTTCTTGTCCCTTGCTATACCTCCTGTTAGGACCAGTCTTGGTATGCGGGCTTTCTCTGTTGCCAGTCCAAAGTTCTTGAATTCATTGCCTCACGCCGTTCGGGCCGCTGAATCTTTAGCTTCTTTTCGGTTGCGGCTTAAAACACTTTTATTTACCCTTGCCTATCCTCCTTAGACTGTCATTCTTGTCTCTTCAAACTGACCTTTTGGATTTGACCTGATTTCGGATTTGTTTTGGTGTGCCGTCACATGACGCCCTATGCAGTGTTATGGCAGTGCTATAGAAGTATTTTTTAGGCATAGTCATAAATTTTAAGTTCCTTGGCTGAATCTGGAACCAATTCCACTGAATGTCTGTGAATGAATCTTGGATTTTAGGGTGCCATATGAATATCAAGATCATGACATTGCCACTAATTTTCAACAAAAGTTGAATAATAAATATAGTTTCCAGTACTACTTGTTCTGCAGAACAATAATTTGCAATATTACATCCAATAGAACCTAACTTTACCTCTTCACTTGTGTCAAAGTAAATTTATCAGCACTGCATGGTAATTGACACAACCAATTTAGGATCTAAAGGAAGACTGTTTGCACATATCTAACAAGTAAAAATATATACATAAATGCCAATGTTTCACATTTTCTGTAGCCTCATCAACTCTGTTCATTCTCAAAGAAAATTTGATCAGGCAAGATTCTTCACCACCGCTCGTCCATCTGAATGGACGCCATGCCATTTAGGGGCACCGTGCAATGACTGTACTAACCCGAGAAGTACATCTCGCGAAATGAACTGCAATCTGTATGCTCTTTTTCTCAGATGCTATCTGAGAAAGGGAGCATGCAGACTGCAGTTCGTTATTATTGCATGAGAAACAGTCTAATTTAGCTAATGGGGCATTATATCTGAAGTTTGATCAAATGGATGGTCTAGAGTTAGGTTATTGACTTTCATTTCTCACTGAAATATCGCTAGTCGAATGTTAATTTATCTCATGCTGAATTGCTGTTTGCAACCACTTAATCAGCAATTTAAACAGTCGCATCATTAGAATCACAAAAGGCCTTCAATGAATCCAGTTAACTGGAAAAACCTTACCACGCCATTCTCCCAAATGATGGACAGCCGTTCAGCCACTCCATTAACTCCAGGTGGAATCTTGCGGAAGTCGTCTTTTCCCAGAGCTTTTTGGTCGGCGTTGAATGTCCGATGGTCAGACCCTACCATCTGGAGGTCTCCACTAAAAGCAACACAAAGGAAGCAAAAGAATTCTACGAACCGGATTCAGATGCATTTTTATAATTGCACATTACAACAGACTCATGGGTGGCATTTTACAGCGGTCAAGGTTCGAGCCTCACTTGAGGTAGTCGCTGTGTAGAGATGGGCAAGAGATTTGTCATATGGTCGAGTGCGTTTTAGCATAAAGTGCAAACCCAATGCTGCCCACCGGAACTGACATAACGGAGTGGTGCGGAGGCCTGTGTGCCGTGGGATGCTCCCTCAAGATCAGCCATTCACAGAGAATCTGTGTGAATGCTCAGATCCATTCCTCTTCGCGTCCAACCTCGCAAATCCTAGTCATGTTTTGGGGAGTCTGCTCCCGCCATTAAAAGAATCGGCCTACAATCTGCAAAAGCGGGCACATAATCGTGCTTTTCCAAGAGCGGATAACTTTACACACTGCGGCTTTTTAGTTAGGATGTTGTACAAGACCTGATGTACTGTTAATCTGGATTATGTTGTACGTGGGTGCTGTGTGCTTGCAAGCATTATCATTAAGGAAGATACTTACTTACTTCTGAACATGGCAGAATGGCAATATCAAAATACAGTCATATCGTAGGTAATGAGTGCCATAGAAATATCAAGCTTATACATCATCACAGAAATATCATCGACACTCGACTTTATTCAGGATAATACTCGCCTAACATAAAATTCTTACTAAAACATGCAATTGGAAAACCAAACGCAAAGATTTTGCTCAACTGATAATTTCAGGCATACACAATCTCTTGCAGCTGCTTTCATTTTCATGTTTTGCATCAACACTGAACAGGTCTAATATCTGTACACTCACACTTTCATTTCCTAACATTATTGCACCGTTCTTTTGTCATCATAATTTAGATCTTCGCATATCACACTTCTTTGTTTAGCTCGACTTGTTATTATTAGGGCATAACCGAGTAGACAACTTCCACTGAGTACCGAATCCAATTATTTGGATGCACTATTTGTCGGATCCGGGTATGAACTGAATAGTAGTGGAGACTCTGGCCTGGTGAGTGCCATCAACAGGCGAAGCTTAAAATTATTTACTTTCTTCACTTTCGTCGTGTCGCATAATGAAAAATTAGCAAAATAAAAGCCTGTGCCTGTAACAACTACTCATTTTCGTATTTAGATTGTTAAATGTCTGTAAAAATTATTGAATAAAATTTTTTATTTTTAACCATTTGTGTGTGTGATATTTGCTGCGACGAATACTTCCCAAAAGTCCCAGAAAATGGGATATTCGGCCAAGGCGAATGGCTGAGGTGATTTCCGGTTATGCCCTAGTTATTATATCCTAAAAATTCTTGCAATCAGTAAAATATGCTGTCAAAATTTTTATAATTATAACTCAGTCCAAACTCACTTTGCCAGCAGACCAATAAGGTAATTGCTGGTGTTGGGCCATGTCCTAAGCGGAGGTGACGTCACATATCCAGCGGAATGACGCCAACATTTGTTGAAGTAATGCGATCCATCGACAGCCAGTGAAGCCACCATTGGTTCACCAAACACACATTTCCCTTCAATAAAACAAATTGAATTTGTCAAATATATACATACAGACCCCCTCTCCCTCTGTTGCACCGCTTACATTTTGTGAACCCCCTCCCCATGTGTACGCACATTTGAGCTCAACCTTCCCCCATTGCAAAGGTTAAATAGCTAAAGACATCTATACAACATTGATTTTACCACAGGTTATTTATTTTTGTTAAGCATCATATTTAACAGCTTAAATTTGTTAAAAGTTATAAAGAATTAAAACACTAACAACACTTGCATTTGAAACCGTTTTAAAGCTACATAAAATTGATTAAGCAGGAATATAGTCTGTGATTGGGTTTACAGTTCTGATTTTTATATTCCGTATTGTGCACGTCATAATTAGACAATTATATTTGTGTACATAAATATTTTCGGGACCTCCTCCCCCACCATACGCACCTGTACGCAAAATGGCCGAAATTATATTGAAAACCCCCTCCCACTTGCTGCATCGTAATATGTGGATGGTCCCTAATAAACGTGACATTAGATTTCATTCTCATTAATTGAACTTTATTGTCTATTATGCCATGTTTAACACCCTAACGACAATACTTGGCATCGCCAATACTTTTCTCAGTATCGCAGCAAGCACTGTGATAGTTTTTCTTTTACCGCATGTGCATCACTGATACTTTCTTAGCCTGTCAGCGACACTCGATATCAATACTTTTATTTTTTGTTATTTATATGGTTTCAAATTCATTTGAATAAGTTGCAATCAAGAAATGTTGAGAAATAAATTGATTTGTGTCGAAAATTTCCCATGAAATCCGTGAGATTGGGTAGGAACAAAAATAGGAAACTCATAACACTGTTAGCACATATTTTATGTCAATGTACATAGACTAACTTATCCAAAAGTATTGGTAAAAGTATTGGTATTGCAATATATTAAAGAAAAAGTATAGATATTGGTATTGTCAATGCTTTTTATCCAGTATTATTAATAGCCCTGGCGACATGCACATGCTAAGAGTGACTGTGAAACCAATGCAGCTGGTCTTTAAAGCGTTAATGCACATCACAGCAACTGATGATGTACCACTGGGACATAGCAGCCAGTTGGTTAAAGCACCTGCCTTGTAGAAGCAAGGAGTGCAGTTTCAAGCCATCTCCTCTGAGATGATAGCTGTGAAGAGAAAGTTCGTTAATATTCACTTTTGATCAAATAGTAAAGTAAAGTAACAGAGCATTTGTATAGCACCCCTTCAAAATATCTACTCAGAGGCACTCTCTACACTGGCATTAATGATGTTAAATGTCATAGTGAACAAGTGTTAGCAAAACTATGCACTATATGATAATAAGAAGCCAGTCAATTAAATACTAAAACACAACTGTAAAAATATTTATAATAATTTCTTAGATAATTTCTTAAATAAAGCGAAAAGAGTCATCAGCGGTGGGCCTGGAACCAACCAACGGATTCTCGCTGACAGATGGCATGGATGTTCAGAGTGTCCAGGCCAAGTTGTGTTGATGAATAGAGAGACAGTGGCTCTAAATAAATGAATACTAATCCACATTCAGAGTAGATAATAACGTGAATATCCAATCCCATCACCAATTAATTTCTAAACATCTGTTTACCTTTTCGTCGGCTCTTCTCTACAACCTCTGCCGAGGCCTTGCTCGTGATATTCGTGATATAGACTGGTGCCCCTGCTTGACTACCCAAGGCTACAGTTCTGTTCACTGCCTCAGCTTCAACCTGAACGACAACAAGTATTCAAGATAGTCAAACCTTATATGAACCTGAAATAAGCAAAATGACCAAAGATAAGAGAAGCCAAAAGAGACACAATTTAAAACACAACTTTTTTATTTCATGATACATGATATATTACATATATTTCCGATATTTGATACCGCCCTTCTTCCAACATCTTTTGCTCAGAAGTGCCTACACATGCCTCGACGGCACAATTGCAGTTGTATTGCAGAGCAATGGTGCATGAAGGACTTGCTCAAGGTCCCTACACAGTGACGCCCCGGACGAGGCTCGAACCCGCGCGCTCAGCACACACTGAACGTTACGGGCTGACCGCTCTAACCGATCGGCCACTGTGCCACACTAATATAATACGGCTTCCACAAGTAACTTTGTTGTGACATCAGTTTTTTCAAAATGATGGTCAATGAAATTAAACTGTTTTTAGGTTTAAAATCTTGAGCAACTGATGGATATTTCTTATCAAGATTTAGTTCACTGAGTTTGAATCGATACAATTCTACCAATTGTCAATAACACTTACAATCACACAAACTATGATGCAAGCAAGAGCATGGAAAAATAACCAATTTAATTAAAGCATATAATTAGATGTATGACATAATGGGCGCCTTGCATGGCTGCCGACAGTAAAATTCTACTCCTGTAATGACTTGTCATCATTCTTTCATACTGTGCCTGTCATCTTGTAATCACACTGCGGTTTGTGAGTTTGAAGCTGAGCAAAATTTATTAATATTATTATTACACAAACTTACAAACTTGAATAGCTGATTAACACGAAAAAGCCACCAATAGTCGTCCCATAATTTATCAGACAGCAATATTTAATGAGATGAACTACAATGTTAACATACACATCAGTCAACACTCAGAAAGCTTTACAGAAAGTCCTCTTCTGTATTATCGACTATAAGAGACAACTCACTTCTTCCGGTCGACTAAGAAGGCATCCCTCGGGACCAGTAACTCCGTCATCAAGTAACTCCTTCGCCTTCTGTATATTAATAAGCCAGTCAATTCCATATTAAAACACAACTGTATAAATACTTATCATAATAAATTTTCCTAAATTAGTTACACAGATAGCTGTATTTAAGACGGAAACATCGGAGAAACCACAAATAACTCCGCCGCTGTTTGCCTCTGACAGTGCCAGTCCCAAGCCTAGATAAAGGAGGAGGGTGATGTTAATGATCTATGTTATCACACAGTGTCGTTAAGCTGAAACTGCTACTACAAAACCACAAATCATTAGGGTTTAATGTCCATATTTTCAACCAAACAATATCAGTGATCCATTCACAACCAAATCATACATTTTTCTTTAATATCTATACATCTATGCGAAATCCCTGTTATGTTGTAGTATCTACAAATCATGAAACATTGCTAAACAGATCTGATGATCATTTGCGTATGAAATTTTATTTTTAACAACTCCTCATAAAATATTTAAGTCAAAACTACAACATTCAAATGAAAATAAATATATCAAGCAAGAAGTGCTACCTGTCTGCAGATGCCTGGATTCTCCGCACAGACCTGTGCTACGGCTCCCAGTTTCCTACAGTGCTTGAATATCTGATAGAGAGAAGTATCATCCGATGCTTCATCTAATCCCAACGAGATGACGAATGTGTTCACTCCTAGACGTAGACATAAATAAAAATCTCCTCAATCACAACAGATTATGTACCCCATGTGATGTTTAAAGGGTTACATATAAATAGAGACAGATAAATTGATACATACATACATATATATAAAAGCTTGAATCAATGCAAACAGGTATACCATAAAATTTTCTGAACCCTCATCATGGAATAACATCCCATTGGAAATTCGTCTGTCAAATAATATTATAGCTATCAAAACTAAGTTACGAGCCTTCCTCGTCAATTCATGCACTAAATCATTAAATACAGTAAATCCTAATTCATTAATTACTAATCACTACTATACATTAAACTATATGCTGTATATAAATGGTGCATATGACTGCATATAGTTAAGCTTTGTTCATTTTTTTCATTTGGCGTTTTGCTGCGTTTTAGGATTAATTTGCAATAAAGATAAATTGCCATTTATTAGTGTGATATAGTTGCTACAAGGGGGTCCCTATTTAGCAGAATTCGCATCCATTCTGAGGCTCCCATTGTAGCCAATATAAATTTGCTTGTGCATATTGTGTGATGTACTCTATTTTGTTGTTGGTTACAATAAAACACTTTTAATCAATATATATATACATATATATATGTATATATATATGTGTATATATGTATATATATATATATATATATATATATACAGGTAACATGGTGGCAGATTTATAAGAAGTTATCTTTCACCTCTAACCAACTTACAATTTATTTCTCAGAGGTTTTCAAATATCTGGATATCTAACAACTTTTCACCTGGTTACTGATTAGCAATGCCTGACACTCACATAATTGTCTGTGTGGCTGTTTATAATGATACGAATAAACTCAGCAGTTTGAATCTATACCAGAGTGGTATTGTTGAGCTATGCAGTGTCAATGTTGGGTACTGGGTATTTATTTACAGGTGCATGTGAGTATGTATGAGCCAATACATGTAGGTATGACAGCTAATTAATTAGTGTCTACTGAGTTTGAATCGAATACAATGCTGCCAATTGTTAATAACACAGCCTATGTATGCATATATGCATTGCAAAATTTATAAAGCACCTTCAGTTATGTTTCAAACAGACACGACATTGCTATCTATCAGTTCCCCAAAGTCACTTCATCAGAGTAGGTGGAAATTGTTCTTGCATAAATCCATATATGATGGAAAGGAAGACAAACAGAAGTCTGGGAAAACAGCTGACCTTTTTCCTTCGTAAGGGTCTCCATTTCCAGTGCCGTCTGGTCATTCCAAGACGGAATGAAAACACGAAGACTGTAGTCACAGCAGACGTTATCGTCGGCCCATCCACGCCATCTGTCGTAAGCTTCAAGTAGTGACTGTCCTTTCTCAGGCATCACGCAATCAACTGCCAAAGCACATTTCAACACAATCACTCGATCGACCAATCAATCAAGCAAGCAATCAAGGGTGGCACAGTGGCTGATCGGTTAGAGCGGTCAGCCCATAGCGTTCAGTGTGCGTAGAGCAAGCGGGTTCGAACCTCGTCCGGGGAGTCACTGTGTAGGGACTTTAAGCAAGTCCTTCGCGAACAATTGCTCTGCAGTGCAACCGCAATTGCGTCGTCGAGGCCCCGCTGACCCCTCCCTCGATACGACCCTGGGTTTAACACAAGAGAGGACACAATGAACCATACAGCGCTTATTATACATACACCCCATTATACATGCCACTGCATAATAGTATTGCATTTGTTTATAACAATAGCTAAGACTGTTTTAGCCCCTAACAGTTGTATGATATTATACAGTAGCCAAAAGTCGTGAAAATGTTTACCATGGTGGCCAATAATGACTCAGAAATACATGTACAACAAATATGATACTCTGAATTTTCTTAACTGTTTAAAGTTAAGTTTTTTGCCAAATATTTCAAAACATAAGCCAACAATAAAAAAGCTTCTGGTAGGACCATTAATAAAAATAAGGTTTTTTTACATAACAACCACTGCAATTCAGTTAAGAATTTTGCCAAAATATTTCAAAACATAGCCCACCAATAAAAAAGCTACTGATAGAACCATAAATAAAAATTAAAATTAGTTGCTATAGAAAAACCACTGTAATGCAGCAGAGGCTGAAGCAAGATGACTTGTCTAACTGCAATCGAGTGTTATTATTAAAACCAGATTTCTCATTTCGTTACCTAACCTAACCCAGCTTTTCCTTAACCCTTTAACAAGCTTGTATAAAATGCACGGGAAACTTGATGCAGCCTGTCGCAAAAGGTGGTAGTTGCAGTTTACCGACACTGTGTGGTGACAATGACCATTAGCGTTGCCCTCCTCCCTTATCCAGGCCTGGGACTGGCACTGACAGAGTACAACCAGTGGCAGAGTTCTGTTGCAAAAGGGTTAATGATTAAACCTTTTAATCTGCTGAACAAAAACCAATTCAACTATTATGGAAAGACTTGTAACACATATGCATTAAGAGATGTAATTCAGGTACCTATGATTCATGTCCTTACACTAGTACAGTCACTGTAGCCTGGTCTCTGGTTTCACTTATCTACTGGATTGTGACATGGCTTCTCCAATGAATATCATAGCTTCAGTCTCATTCAGTTCCTGTTCCACGACTCACATTACTCAGCAGCGTCTGTCAATTCTGCTAATTATTTTCCATGCTTCGGTCCGTTCTGATAATTCCCTCCTTGCCTCTGTCTGTTCTGTTAATTCTCACCTAGCGTATGTCCATTCTGCTAATTCTCTCAGTGCGTCTGTGCGCTCAGTCATTTGTGTCAATTCCCATTTTGAAACTCACCTCATTCATATTGCATATCCACCGTCTTACGAACATATTTTCAGGATATCCACCTGATTACGACTTGGCTTTGGTGTATCTTGTTGATCAGGTACTGATGTGATAGAAGATACTAATTTAAATTGCAATAACTCAAAGAAACCATTGACAGATATCCTTTTCATTATGGCAATGGTGCCATAGAGATCACCATATAAGATTATGTCATGCATAAAACATAGACCTGTAAACTGAGAAGACAGTTGAGGCTCATACCTATCATAGTCGTGCCGCCAGATAAGGCAGACGTGGTTCCGACGAAGAAATCATCCACAGATTTCGTGCCATTGAACGGAATCTGAAAATGCGTGCTGGTGTCGATGCCCCCTGCGAATAACGAACACAACAAATATCCTTTGCCAATTGTCAACAGTAACGCTGTATAAAGGGCAACTCAGAATAAGCTGTTGTATTCATCTTTTTTGTCATTCAAACGGATTAAATGAGAAAGTAGAACATTTCTGAAAATGTTATACATTCATCATATTCTAATAAGATCACTACTTTCATCATCGTCGTCGTCATCGTCATCATCATCATCATCATCATCATTATCATCATTATCATCATTATCATCATTATCAGTGGTAGTAGAGTCCACTCATTAAGTGTCCAGCACCAATCTAAACCACTAAGTCAATGTCATCATCATCATCGTCATCGTCATCGTCATCATCATCATCATCATCATCATCATCATCATCATCATCATCATCATCATCAGTAGTAGTAGAGTACACTCATTAAGTGTCCAGCACCAATCTAAACCACTAAGTCAATGTCATCATCATCATCGTCATCGTCATCGTCATCATCATCATCATCATCATCATCATCATCATCATCATCATCATCATCATCATCATCATCAGTAGTAGTAGAGTACACTCATTAAGTGTCCAGCACCAATCTAAACCACTCATATTCAAAATCTTTATTATATTACTGCATGTTTGCCGTTCTAAGATAGTTTTAATGACATGCATATCAATTAACATATCTCATGAGAGATCAGTGCATGCTCTTTCTTGCAAAACCGTTTAGATTAACCGTGCAAGATTGTCTCTGCTGAGCACCGATAGCGATGATGGAATGAATGCTCACCTGGAAGAACCAGTTTACCCTTGGCATCGATTGTTCTAGTATTTGCTGGAACTTGAATATCTGCTGCAACAATCCTAACAAAATCACAGTTGGTTTAACTTTTAAAAACCTTTATTCGGTGATGAGTTCATTATCCAGTAATTAGTCATAATACATTAAATTACAAAGTAGTATCATCCTTCATGTAATCTATTGCACATAAACTCCACACTGTACTAATTGTTGGCTATAGTTAATTAGTAACTTCCATCACACTGATGCCAATTGTGTAAGGCATGAACCAGTGATGCAGCAAAACCAGCCAACAATCAGGTAACAAAGGGATTACGAACTCGCTGAAGGACAGGAGATTAAGGGAAAGAAGTCAAGTCGGATCAATGTCACAATTATCAGTTCTGGCACCATTGCTGTCTGCAATATATATAATTAAATATATGTATATATATATAAATATAAATATATATATATATATCAACAAAGGAATCATTTACGAGATGTCAAAGTTTGCAGAAGACACAAATTTCTGCAGAGAGGTCAACAAAGAGGAAAAAGTAAAACTACTAGATGGAGATATGATAAGATTTTACCAATGATCTGAAGTTGGCAGATGCTTTTCAACTAGGATAAATGTACGTGATAAGTGATGCAGCTGAGAAGAAAGAAATGGTTATGAAATGGTTATGAAATGGTTATAAAATGGTTATGAAATGGTTATGAAATGGTTATGAAATGGTTATGAAATGGTTATGAAATGGTTATGAAATGGTTATGAAATGGTTATGAAATGGTTATGAAATGGTTATGAAATGGTTATGAAATGGTTATGAAATGGTTATGAAATGGTTATGAAATGGTTATGAAATGGGCGGCAGGCCGATGAAGGGAGGGAGAAGAGAAAGACCTCCTGGGAGTCATAATTATTTATCAATAACAGAAAACAATGCATGGAGGCAGAGATCAAAGCCAATAAGATCCATGGATTCATCAGAAGAACGATAATCAGCCGAGACAAGGACTTCATCCTGAAGTTCCTGAACCTATACAAAACTTTTGTCAGACCTCACTTAGAGAACTGTGTTCAGGTATGGAGCCATAACTGGAAAAAGACAAGGATGAATTAAAAAAAGTAGTGTGATTCTTAAAAGCATTTCTAAATAATGTGATTCTTAAAAGCATTTAGAAGTAATGTAATTCTTACAAGCATTTAAAAGTAATGCATAAAAGCATCTAGAAATAATGTGACTCTTGAAGCATTTAGATATAATGTGATTCTTCAAAGCATTTTGAAATAATGTGATTCTAAAAAGCATTTTGAAATAATTTGATTCTTCAAAGCATTAGAAAAGGTGATTCCTCAAAGTGCTTAGATATATCATAATTCTTTATAAAGTATTTATTGAAGAGGCCCACATACTTGATTTGGTCGTCTTCAATGTAAATATCAGCCTCAAATGAATGATCATCATTAACAATACGACCACCTTTGATCAACAGTCGAGATTCTGCACTCTGAAACACAAATTGTTCACAAGGTTGCAATTTCAAGTCAACAAAATTAACAGAAGCCATATATAAGTAAGTAGTAAGTATGTATCCATTAAGATCTTAAAGCTTACAAGTTATTGTCTTGCATGCTGTGCCCCCTATATCTTGGGGAGCATGGTGTTACCCGTGCCAGACTATCGACTCCTTTGCTCTACCACACAAGGTGACATGGTTATCTATACTGCTCAAACTTCCAGCATCCAATTCCAGGATGCCAATGCATGTTCACAAAAACTTTGCTGTGGTCAGTACATCTTTCTGGAATAGGTTGAACTGACCTCCATAATAAACGTCTTGGTCTTTCTTTGCCCTTTTCAGTAAGAGTTTAAAAACCATTCTTTCCGATTATGGTTCGGCGTTGTCAGGTCACGAACGATTGTGAGGAGTTTCTCTTGAAATGGCGCTATATAAATCTACGATCATGATTCTCCATATTATATAGCACCCTTGAAGCATTGCCATCTAACATATCTAAACAGATGCTAATGTCTGATTTTTTACCAAGACTCTTAAAATACTTTGTAGTGAAATAAGCACTGTCTACTATGCGACCCTATCGTCTACAATATTCACCAAATACTGAAGAAGTTGATAAATTGATGTTATTTAGCATGCTTTTAAAAATTCAATTTACTGCAGGGAAAACATGTGAAAAAGCGAATGGATTTAAATAGAAACCTCATCCAAAAATATGTCTGACTGGAGTCAAATTTCTGAATTATAGATATGAACGAGTCACGATTAAAGAAACATGAGCTAAATCATCTACAGTACTGAATATATGCAATACAATTCAACACAGTATAACCACATTTCATAAAGCCATCCATCCACAGTTGATTGCCCACTCAACTATACCACAGAACATCAGGTACTATGTTCCATAGCAAATAGAAATTTTTACAACATATAATTAAATCGCACATGTCATGACAACAAAGGCCTGATTTATTGCAAGTCAAAATGCCTAAAGCCTTCTCTATGTCATATACAAACCACCAGTAAGCTGAACAAAGGACTGATTCAAATGTCTACCATTTGCAACCTAGACTCTAAAATGTTTCTGCTTTCACATCAGCAGATGCCTCATGCTCTGGTACAGGGATGATGACAAATATAAACCATAGATGCAACAGTACCTTATAGTGGTTAAGAAACATCTACGGTTACTAGAGGTACGTTGGTTTTGATTCTGAGCAGCTGTCCATCAAAACAAGGACTCGGCTTACCTATAATATTTCTAAAAGAGCAACAACTCCTGCCAGGGAAACCACTCTCCCTCAGTCTGCAAGTCTGTTAGCTCATTCAACTGTCTGCCAAAGGTATTAGTAATAACAATATATTAGTTTATTAATTCAATATGGGGGCTGCAGAGTAATGGTGAACAAACTGGGGCGCAGAGCTGACGAACTGCGTATGAGACCCGTATTACCCTCGTACGGTTGATTAGTACCTCTATCGCTTGGCGGAAGCATTTGTTAAAATGAGATGTATAGCATAATGGGAGCCTCGCATGGCTGCCAAGGGTTAAATCCAACTCCTGTAATAAACTGTCATCATTCGTTCATACTGTGCTTGTAATTATACTGCATTTTGTCAGTTTGAAATTAAACGAATATTACTATTATTATTATTATTATTATTATAAGTAAGATAACATGATACAGTGGAAAGGAGCTGAATTTTAATACAGCTTGCAAGACACCCATCTGTCCATTTGCTCATCATACAGTCCCCCTAGGGAGTGGAAGGTCGAGTAAATTTTATGGGCAAGCGGGTATCGTGTTCGTCTGATCTTCGTGTTGCCATTCAATCCATTTGGTTTCAAAAACGACGACTGGTAAATGAAGATGGATTGCCAATCCATGCGGCTTAATTAAATCTAGTCAGCACAGGAAGATTCTTTTTCCAATAGTTTATTAGATGGACTCGGGTCAGAAAGTGCAGCCACACAAAATGATTCCGGACCTGCTTAGTATCAGGGATTCTGATGATGTGAGTCAGTCCGTACAAGATAACATCTCATCCATCCCATTCCACCTCATCCATCCCATTCCACCCCCTCCATGCAGGAACGCAACAAGCAAGCAGCTTTAGTCACGAAGATCCAGTTTCATCTTCAGTATTGAGTTGAAGATATGGTTTTATGCATCTCAATATTATCACATGATTCACATCCAATGCTAACATGACCATAGTGCCTTGATCATCCCGCATACTTTCAAGATTCTTAAAAAGGCTGAATAAAAAGCCACCAATGTTCCCTGACATTTTTTTGAGATTATGTGCACAAGAAATTTTGAGTGTGCAACAATTTTTTTTAATGATTCACATTTTTGTCTGCAGGTCCGAGCTGAATGCGATGATAGTTAAACTAAGACCATATCTAAATGTCTATGGTGATACGCCATGATAACCTAAGAAATGTCTCTTGTCTCTCTAAAGAGAAATAATGAGGAAACTAATCAGCCAAGGAACCAAAGTTCCTCGAGTAAAGTAGGCCGCAGCTAGCTAAGAGACTCAATTTACGTAGTTTCGTAAAAGAAATCGTAACTCATTATTTTTTTGCAAAATATATTTGTGTGCGCACAGTAAATTCTTGGGTGCACAGGCTCCATGGCCCGTGTGTTCGTGCACATGCGAACAGCTTAGAGGGAACATTGATAGCCACACATCATTTGGGAAAGGCTGATCTATTCACCGTTTGTATCACAAAAACAAGACTTAAGTTATGAGAAACTGCCAGCTCAACAGAATGAGTGGCCCCATTTCAATGACTTAAGCTTATGACATTTTCTAACTTGCTGTGGAGTGCCCAGTAGCAGAAATTCAGTTCTCAATAGGTCAAGGAGGAGTTAACTGGTCTCCATCCAAGTCTACCTCGTCATATACAACAGACAACAGCTGCACAGATGAGGCACATTACAGACTGTCAACTGAAACGTAGATTTGAGAGCCATCAGTGTAGATATGAAATCAAAGGGGATAAGCATCCAGCGATGTTCTCAGTTGTGTGAACATGTAAAGAGGACTGAGCACAGAACCTTGATATCTATCCTATTACAAACAAACTCACAAGTAGCTAGTGCGGTCAGAAATAATAGGTTTTTCAAAACGTCACATTTCAGACTTTTAACATCAAAACACTAAGTTGGGCAGGCTTGTAAACCTAATTTTGAGAGGTACCTTAGAAACCTATTTTGGTAAAGTATCTGAATTCTCTAAAATATGTTTCAAAATAAACATTTGTAATATGCTTTCTAAAATTAAATTTAAAATTTTCAAATAATTTTCATAAGTATTTTTAAACTAGAAAATAAAACACAATTTTATATTTTGAAGAAACAAATATGTTTTCAAAATATAGTTGCACATATCACTTGAACTATATGACATGGCTCAGTGAGTTTTGCTGCTGCTGGACCATCTGTCTGCAACCACCTATTCCTGGCATCCACCACCAATTTATAATAGGTCTTTAAAAAATGGTGTTCTTTGATGCATATCCCCAAGGACTGAGCCTCCATGCAACTTAAGTGCCTATGACAATAACAATAATAATACCACTAATAGCAGCAATGATAATAATAATGATAAAAATAATTTGCAAGTTTTTTTGTTGACCTTCTGTCAGAGAGTGAAGATTGATATTCATCCTAGATACACTAGATAATCAATATTTTGGTCCCTGAGAGAACCTTCAGTACCTCAGGACAAATAATATTAATAATAACAATAACAATAATAATGATGATGATGACGAAGAACTGATGATGACGATGATAATAATAATAATAATAATAAACAATCCCCTTCCATTTCTTGTGCTAGTGATATATAAATATATATCATGAATATTCATTAATGATCACAAATGCAGTAATGCTTGGCCAGTGGTTAAGGGTAAAACAAGTATCTATATCCAATATGCTTGATAAGACAGGCAGAAAAATGGATGACCTGAGCTATTGATCACTCTTTAAGTACCATCTCCTTCTATCAACCTTGATAAAATCTATGCTAATTCAGTACTGCAGTACATTATACTTAGAAGATATCTTGTTCAAATTTACAGCAATGGCTAAGTATGTTTATACATAAAAACTCACATAATGCTGGAATTTTATATATATATATATATATAATGCATATATATATACATACACAACACACACACACATATATATATATATATATATATATATATATATATATATATATATATATATATATATATATATATATATATATGATATACAGGCAATGCACATTCTTCATTCAAGGACCCTTATTCCAAACAAACAAGAAATGTCTATATGCTTATCTCCTGAATGGAACTCATAGATACACAATATAACTGTTAATGTATCTTGTATGCAATGAATGCATTCATGTATCTACAAACGCATGCCATGCATGTAGGTATATGCCATGTATACATGTATATTGAGTAGGTCCATCTGGGATAGGGAGTCCCTGGAAGACCTCTTATAGGGAAGGTGTAAATTTCTGTCTAATAGCTCCATCCTCTTTTCCGCTGACTAACTACAGATGTCTTTGATTAGCACAGGCTCCGAGATGCTGAGCCAGAAACGATGAGATAACAGACTAATTCCAAAGGTTCACAAAGGTCAAGTGTTGCTTGGCAACAGCAATTAGATGAGCCAATATCAATAATTTCAGAAGAAAGCAGTCCACCATGCAAAACCAAGAACAAAAGTAAAGGCGTGGAACCAGCCCAGCCCAGCTCAAAACACAATGGCAGAGATAACAATAGAACTACCATGGCTAAAAATACAACAAAGAGAAATATGTAGAAACATCAATTGCTACATCTGCTCAAGAGTGGGTCTGTGTTTTCTCAAACTGTTGAGATGTCAGAGAAATTTCCATTAAAGAATATTAATGTATAATAATTGTATATTCACAAAAGTAACATCTGGTAGCCGCAAACACTAATGTAGTGAAAATAGTTCTCACAGAAATAATCTAATATAATAATCTAATATCTAATATGATTATTTATATTCACACTATTATCTAATCAAATTTAATTTAGCATGATGCCTTATATTTGAACATTATCATAATGCACTTATTGTTTATAAGCGGCTGATTTGAAAGATGATATAGCAAAAAAATCATAATCCTAGAGCTGAATAGAGTGGGAAATTGAAATCTGATGAATAAATATGATATTTCTTTTTTAATTCAAATTGAGTTGTAAATCAGGTGACATTGCAGTATCTGAGTATAACAAGTTGAGCAGGAATTGAATTTAACTGATAGATATGTAAGTAAGTGAGTGAGCATTTTCTTGAATACGAACGCCTGCAATCGCACAGCATGCACAACCACACATTTAACGCACACTTTACAGTGTACACAAAACAAAAGCTTAGTAGTAAAAGAGTTGAGTTAAAGATAAGAGACGAAGCTCATAAGCGATTCATACTTTTACATAGTAAGTAAGTATATTCCTTAATCAGACGTCAGGAAGCAAAACAACATGTACAAATTAATAAGTATGTATGTATGTATTAGGCTATTTATATAGCGCCTTATAAGAACCTCTCGAATGCGCCAAAGTGCAATATAATAATACAGTAATACAGTTTTTCTGGTCGATCAGTGTTTTGTAACAGGACACACCTCACCTGGTATTGTAATTGTTCTCATAGAACTATACTTAAAATCTAATGCCATCATATGCCAAACACATCAATCTCTCAATCAATAAATTCAAATTGCACATTTTTATTTATGTGCATCATTTCTTAGAAATTATCAGCATCAGAAACTTGCATTGTAATTCCTGCATGATGCATATCTTAGTTTAGAGCAAACTCAGTTTGATGTGAATATTTTTTGGTCAACAATAAAGAAACACTGATTGAATTGAAACCATTATTCATAAATAATCATGACCTATTAGAGCTATTAGGCTGAGTCAATATCAGAAATACGTATTGTATTGTATTTTCGTTTACTCAAATAAATTTTTGTCATAACGCCACAATTTCCAATAGGTAGCACATGCAAGATATGGTGAGAAGAACGATCTGATATGGATCGAACAATTTGTTTAGGTTTAGCCTTCATAAGAGTTTTTTTCTGCTGATTAAACTAGCATTTATCTCTATTAAACCTCAATTTTCGACCTGCATTAGTCATCCATCTGGCACATCCATTCTCATTCTGAAATATCTTCCATTGTAAACCGGCCTGGCCTTTTTCTCAACCCACAGGCATGTGCACACAAACCTATAAGCAAAGTTTCTGTTACTGATCTTCTCCATCCATTTGGTTGTCTCCAGTTTCACATCCACCAGGACTCCAGACATTGATCGACTCATCTGCCATGATACTTATCATCATCATCATCATCATAGGATGCACTTCTTTCTATGCGAAACTGCCTTCTGGAAGGTTAATCCTTACTATTAGATGAAGCCAATGAAGAGAGGGTGTTATGAGTAAAATCTCAAAACTTCCCTCCCTTGGAACCTGTTGACAGGACCTGTGAGCAACATATTTGGCTGAATATCTTTGTCCTTGATGCAAAAGTCTTTCTGCTATTGAATCTAACTTAAGTCGATAAAGAGCCATCCATTGAGTTAGCGCTGATGCAGCTATGAAAATGCGCCACAAAGAGTTAACGACTTCATTTTCTTAGCCTTGGCATACGAGGGCGGGTGGCCAGTCCTCTCTCTTGCCACCTCATCATCACACAGACAAATGGTGGGTAAGACTTACTCATTACAGCTTCACGATAGCTGATTAGTTAGAGCGGTTGGTCCATAACACTTAGTGTGCGCTGAGTAAGTGGGTTCGACTCTCGTCCGAGGAGTCACTGTGTACTATTGTGTAGGGACCTTGAGCAAATCCTTTGCACACAATTGCTCTGCAGTACAACTACAATTGCACCATCAAGGCGTTTGCACTTCTGAGCAATAAATGTTGGAAGAAGGGCGATATAAAATATGAGAATAAAAATTTCAGTATAAATACAGCCAAGTGGTGAGTAGTATAGGGCACCAAAAATCTCCATTTAAACTTCTGCTCTGGGAGTGATTTGAACAGCCACCTCAATCACTCACTCACTCACTCACTCACTCACTCACTCACTCACTCACTCACTCACTCACTTACAGGTTGGTAAGTAAGTAAGTCGAGCACAGGAAAACCACCATTACAGGAGAACCCAAAGACCATCTCAGAAAGTTGTCTATTCTGAAACAGGGTCAAGGTCAGTGAGTACAGCAGACCAACGGACACAGTAGTTTACACCTTAGATCACTCAGTAAAATAAACAACATCTGCAGACTGTGAGACAGCTGCTTACTGAATTTCAGCCAGTGATGACCCTATGACCCCTCATAAGCCGTATTACAAAGGCATTCCTACTGGCAGCAGAGGCATCTCTTCCAGAAACCTCAGCACCTCAACCCTCAACTCTTATCTAGTTTAAGCTAGCCTGAAAATTTCAGCACTCTTGTTATCATCAGCTGCCAGTTGCTTTGCAGTCTTTAATATGGATAATTAACGGCTAATTAACAGGTGAGTCAGGTACATTTCAGAACCTCTGAACACCATGGATGATTTATAGGCATTTTATAAGGCAGTTTTTACTATAATGAAACAGACTTACATCTGTAGCTCCAAGACATAATTATAATAATAATACTAGTAATACTACTACTAATAATAATAATAACAATCATCACTAATAATAATTATAATAATAATAATAATAAATATAATAATAATTATTATTAGTAGTATTATTATTACTATCGTTTTCTTTCAAACTGACAAGCCGCAGTATGAATACAAGTATACCATGTAAGGAGGATGATGACAAGTTATTACAAGAGTTGAATTCAACTGTTTGCAGCCAAGCAAGGTGTCCATTACATCATACATCTGTCTTTCACCAGGGTCCAGGCTGGGAGTTTATAGTTATTCCAATGTAATAAATCTCTGTGCTGTAATATATATAAATATATATATATATATCACTAATATATATATACATTATATACACTAATATATTATATATATATATATATATATATATTACAGCACAGAGGATTAGTGCATAAGAGTGCCTATATATCCTTGGTTTTTTCTTAACCTTTCAAAATCACAAAATCATATATTATGATCAAAATCATATATTAATCATATATATATATATATATATGCATGTGATCTGTAAAACATACCCAACCACATTTCTAGTGTCAGACCATTTAACAGGAAAACCTTGAAACTCACAAATGCACTGTTTCAATATCATCTTGGATATTGGGTTAAACCTGAATTCCAAGCATCTGTTAGTGACTCACCTAATATATGATTTTGAAAGGTTCATAAAAACCCAAGGATATATAAGCACTCTTATGCACTCAATCCTTCCCTCAATCATTTATTCCTGGCATTTGCCAAGTGTATTTTAAGATACATAGAGAGGTGCTCCCAGCCTGTCTAATTGGTCCCTAGTGAAAGATAAGAGCTCTTAGTATTGTGGAGCGATGCAAGTGGTGACCCAACCCACAAGAGCAAGCCAAGCCAATTGGAGACTGTCTTTCTTGCAAATAAACAAGCATTGCATGGACATTAGACAGACTAATCAATCAATCAATCAATCAAAAATACTTGATATAGCGCCCCTTCAAGATATCTATTCAGAGGCACTACCGGCCCAACCCTCGGCTGAAAAGGACAGTTTTAAGAGAGGTATAAAATGAAGATGAGGAGTTCTTGGGTAGGAGACGGAGCTCTATGGGAAGTCCATTCCAGATGGCAGTCTAATATATACCTGTTATTCAGTCCAACTGCAAGATAAAGAAACTCATAAACAATTAAATCAAAGAACTACAAAAAAAGCACATCAAAGGTAAAGATCACTCACTGATTCTGAGATTAGATTATCCACAGGAGATGCCTCGACAGTTCCAACTGCATCCACCGTTTTCTCTGCATCCCCTGCATCCGGATTGGCCTCCGAAGCATCAGTATTTGTCGTCAAGCCATCATCCTTCTTCTCCTCTTCTGCTGCAGCCTCCGCAGCTGCAGCCTCTGCAGCAGCAGCCGCCTTTTGCATCTCTTCTGCCGCCTTCTTGCGCTTCTCATAAGGAGTGACCTCTCCGATTTTCACGATGGACTTCTCGTCGAAGGCGTCGACAACATGTCCGAACATGGAATTCTGCTTCACCCTCGACTGAGGTCTCGGAGATCCGATTCCGAGCCAGATCGGCTCGTTGGTGGGAGCGGGAGAATTGCTCGAACCGGAATTTTCCGACATGGTGAATAAGTCAGAACGAATGACGGGATACGAAAATCCGCCTTGCCTTTAAGAAGTTTTTTCACCAAGGGTCGTTTCCAGTGACAGCCTGAGATTTTCCTTCTTTTAGTTCTCACAAGAAGCCTTTGTAAAGGAAGAGTCTCTGAAATCTAGGAGTAGGACTACCTACTTAGAATTTCTGGAGCCCTGAAAAAAATTAGCAAAAGTCAGCGACTTATCATTCTGGCACAACACTTTGTCAACTTCAATCCACTGAAAGCCAGCATCTTCGACTGCATTCTTATGGTAAAACAAAAGGCTTCAATCAACAGTCAAGTAAAACTGTCTTCTAATAACCACCGTCTGTCAACAAAGCCATGCAAGAGAGTAACATGATAGCATAAGGATCAGTTTAACTATAACCTGGGACCAATATGGAAGGGCAGTGATGCGGCAACGTGGCAGCCAATCAGTGATCGTCTTTTCTGATGCACTGCAGGCAATGTCTGTGATCGGCTTTGTAATGAATAAACTGACATCCTGGTATTCGGAAGAGCAAATTTGAACGTATTATCACCGAAAACATCATCTAAATAAAGCTACTTCAGTCAAAAATCTTCTTTTGAACACGTCTTATTTTAACTTATTTATATTGCAAGTTCTATGTACTAAGTCAATTTATTTTGTTAACTAAAACAACCGCAACTGCTGATTTGTACTCCAAAAGTCCCGGATGTAGTCACAGGCATAATCTAGGCCAATGACCCAGTTTTCGTTAGCTCCATATCCCTTCCATATTAGTCCCAGCGATAACCATTAGAACTAAAGCATGAAGTGGATGTCACCCTGGCCTCAATTTACCTCCTAGAGCTACACGCTGTATGACCTCACATATTCCCTACACTTTGTGGAAAGATTAACTAGATGATAGATGAATTATGTGGCAGAGGAACATTATGGTAAATGAACTACATGGTATAGATTAACTGCATGGTAGATGGTTAAATGAACCATATGGTAAATGAACTACATGGTATAGATAAACTGCATGGTAGATGGTTGAATGAACCATATGGTAAATGAACTACATGGTATAGATTAACTGCATGGTAGATGGTTAAATGAACCATATGGCAGATGAACTACATGGTATAGATTAACTGCATGGTAGATGGTTGAATGAACCATATGGTAAATGAACTACATGGTATAGATTAACTGCATGGTAGATGGTTAAATGAACCATATGGCAGATGAACTACATGGTATAGATTAACTGCATGGTAGATGGTTAAATGAACCATATGGCAGATGAACTACATGGTATAGATTAACTGCATGGTAGATGGTTGAATGAACCATATGGTAAATGAACTACATGGTATAGATTAACTGCATGGTAGATGGTTAAATGAACCATATGGCAGATGAACTACATGGTATAGATTAACAGCATGGTAGATGGTTAAATGAACCATTCGGTAAATGAAGTGTCAGCAAAATAAAAAAAATGCCTTTGGATGTTTGAAACTCCATATTTTCAAATAGAAGCAAAATTTAGTTTGGGGCGACATTTGTTGTTTTTAAGAATAAAGCGCATACACGGAAATATGACGAGTAGGCGTAACAGTAACTATTCCTCTTATCTAGATTCCTTGTGATTAACCAAATTTAGGAAATTTTCTATAATTAATTATCGGTGCATGAATTCATGCTAAGATCGAATTCAGCATAGAATATTTAAAAGTATTGGTAAGAGTATTGGTATTGCAATACTTTTCAGAAAATGTATTGGTATTGGTAGCACAGTACTTTTAATCAGGAAGTATTGGTATTGCTATTGCAATCCTTTTTCAAGTATTGTTAACAGCCCTGTTGACCAAATGATAGATACACTGTGTGGCAGATATAGATGTTGGGGATGAACTATATAATTATCTGGTAGACCGGAACAGCCGGAAATATCCATAAAGGACCTGTACTATTATGTCAGCCAGGCACTATTGAGGGCAAGCCATTCATAAACTTACCACAGAGTAATTACACTAACTAGGCACCTAAGTAGCTGACTATCAAACAGTAATGACTTGAAACCGAAAAACGACCAGTCATACACCGTAGCTCGCTTCTATTAATAGGCCAGGGGGGACTTAATGCCTCCTTGATTAGGCCGATTAGTGTCCCCCCGTTCGTTTACAACTGCTGACAGAATGCAAAGCGAAGGCCAGAAACTCAGGCTTATCTAGTTCATCTGGTTGGCAATTAGGTCCCCACCCAAGTCCAGTCGCCGTAAAACAGATCCCACCCCACCGTCTTACCACCCGACTCAGTACTATACCTACCCTTCAACTCACCCGAAAAGGCCTCCGACGTCCGCATAGATGTCTGATAATCTATTAATCGCCACAGCACGAAACTACGGAATTCTGGTCGAGATGGAACTGGGTTATACAACACCGAATAGCCAACGGCCGCGGCTGGGTCGACTTTACCACGCCTGCTTCCCACGGACCATAAACACATGTATACGGCAGGCAAAGACTCAACGCATCTACAACATAGGCCCCGTGTTATTATGCAGACGAGGTATGCTAAGTCACGCCGCTGCTCTGGTTTCCAATGGCACGCAACTCGTTTCTCATCTCGGCCCAAATTCCATTCTACTGCTAAACACTTCTGTGTCGCATAAATGGCCATTTTGCGCCGTAATTATTTAGGTCTGCATTAAAATTAATTGCAACCAATCTAGGCAAATCACTCCTATAGCGCAGTTATTATTTTATGCTTAAACATAAATATATCGCTCGTGAATAAGCGAGTGCCCAGCGCTTAGCTTTCAAGCGGCGCTTTAGATATTTGGAATCAATACTTACGCCTTTTGGGATGTGGTTTCCCTCATCGAGATCTGTCCTCAAATTCGGTGCTGGCCTGTCAACCAATAGGCAAATAACGGGTTCAAAACCCTGCCTAAGGAAAAGATATTTCGAGATTTCGGGTTCACTTGTAACCCTTAGCCTGTAACCCTCTATCAAACCTTACGATTAAAGGAATAGGCTTAGGCTTACAGTGCTGCACGCTAATCCTAAGCTGCCTGAGAGAAAACGCGGTGGGAAGAACATTGCAGGTCCACCCGCCTTCATGTAGGCTATGCTTTATATGGCCTAAACGTAGCCATGTCGAAACAAAGAAATTTAAAAAAATGAAGTCGTCAGCATCAGACTGCCTCTCGGTGAAAGCTCAATTCGTACAGATCCTTTCTTCAATACCACTTGACTATTATCATCCTGCCAGGGCTGCCGGCATGGGCCTTTGTAATGCACACACAGACACACACACACACACACACACACACACACACACACACGCACACGCACACACACGAGCAGACGACGAGCTCATAATATTAGCCTATGACCTTGTTTGGGTCTTCAAATGTTCGTGGATTTGTTTGCATTGATAACATTAACACAAATTTAATAGCATCAAATTCAGGCATAAATCGCATGTTAATAACAATTAAGCATAAAACAATAATAATTAGGCCTATGCGGCTTGCTAATTAAATTAACACTTCTATAGGCTACACAGCTGAGCCATCTCCAAGACTAAATAAATCAAACTGTGATTGAGTTACCTACTGTTTTCCCGCTTTACAAAAATCACTTCTCAGGTTTATTTGTAAATTAATTAAGCCGTGGGCACAAGTTTGGACAATTATTGTGCAGGGTAGCTCTGATCTCCATAGACCTAACGTGACAGGCCGTGTTACAGCAAGCGGCTGCTATCTAATGATATGCAGTTCTACCCAGAGTCGTCTAGACTAGTCATCGAGGCTACTAAAGATGCTGACAACAGCTGAAAGACGTCAATTCACCTACCAGAACTCGTAAGAAACGCACGCTGTTTGTTGCGAATCCGACCTGTTGATGCCTCGCTTCCACGTTCGCAGGCTCTGCAACTAGACGCGTAATATTATAAAGAATCCCTCGTCAGCAGCAGCAGCAGCAGCAGTCAGTCATACGGCGTGCATGGGCGGCGTAATAAGCAAACAGTCTAGACTTTGGTCGAGAACAAGCAACCGTGGCTCTCTTCGTAATCGCGGTGTTCTAATATTCATTCTGTGACTCACTCGTGCGGCATACAACGGGAATGATGGACATGCAATACATGCTTGGGCAGTGGGCACTGCTGCAATTGCAGCAGCCAGGCTGCTATTGTCTTGACACGAATCTGACCAGTGACACTGCAACGTGTCTGTCATTGGACAGCGGGAAAGCCGGCTGGACGGAGTTGGCGTGAATCCAAATGAACACCGGGTCAAAACAGTTCCGGGAAATGCTGTAATTGGCTCACATGACCAGTATGTATAATACGCCCACGCGGAACCTTGCACAGTTATAAAATAGATTCGGACGATGCGTGTGTTGCACATCGTAGATTTTCATAATTAGGCCTACTTTTACAACTACCGCGGTATCGAATATTCAATATTATGAGCTCCTATTGTAGGCCTACCACTTGATTGAGAAACTGGTGTGGCCAGTAGCTTTGCATATGCATGGTTGCGTAATAGTAATCTCCAAACTTTTAAAGCGCACCTCAAGAATAACAGGATGATGATGATCCTAGTTTGAACCATTTTCGCCCGGAACCGATCTGGCACAGCAACTTTGACGAGCTTGTCTCTAATTAAGTCTGCTGTGGCCAGCTGCCCAGCGCTCTGTCCAGAAGTCGCTGGCGGTAGGCCTAATGACTGTCGTCCAACAAGAAGCCCAGAATTATATATCGCCATGATTCATCGCACAAATTTCGTAATTTCGTAATTTATGAAAGCCAATCGTTTCTGGCCTGCGAAACGCTCAAACATAACTGTTTAGACTGTATATTTTGTCCCGCAAGTTTACAAATAAACCCTATGTGGGGAATATAACAATTTGTAGGCCTAATATCGCTATAGGCCTAGTTGCAGTTGGGTTTCTGTCAAATGCGGCACGCGCCTTCCTTCCTTGCTTCTTTTTAGGCCTAATGACATAATTATATCAGAAACTAGGCGTGTATAGCATACTATGAAGGGCCTATATGCTAAGTTCGTATGTATACTTCTCATTCGGTAGCGAAACCTCTAGCAGTCTCAGTCTGGTTACGCTGGAGATTGGGAGGAAGGCAGGTAATCGTAGGACTAGACCTACATTATAGTTTTTTTACATAGCTGTATCCCGCGCTGCTGTTCGTAGGTCTAGGCTACTCGTCCGACTTCGCCAGAATTCATGTTGCAGGAATGAATTTTAACTTCATTTTTTAAAGACATTCTCATCCGTCGCTTACATTAGTCATTCATTCGTTCATTGCGAAAATTTATATAGCGTCCCTTCAAGAGCGCTCCCGACTCAACCCCGGCTGAAAAGAAGCGTCTTAAGGCTACTGTAAAATGCATCTGAATGAACCTTAGGCATAAGACGCAACGATAATGGTAGCGCATTCCATGCCATTGGGCCAACAACAGAGAAAGCGCGATGCTGTCTAATAGTAGTTCGTGTGCGGGGAACAAGGAGTTCAACCTGCGTAGAAGAGCGGAGAGCACGTCGTCCCTGCTCGCCCATGGTAGAGCAACAGAGCTCTTGTAAATACGTGGGGGCGGCACCTAATACGCACCGCCACACCAAAACAGGAACGCGGTACACAAAGATAATCAGCAGTCATTTTCCACGAAATAAAAGTAATCTTTCGCTCGTTAACGGAAACGAGGTCATTAGGCCTATGAACTATGTGCTTGGCCATCCGACCGAACGTAGGCTACTTTCTACTATCTGGTACCTTACAATCAGCCGAAAATGTGGCAAGGACTAATTAAGTGGTCAAATTCAGCCGGATCCCACCGGATCTTAGATACGGATCGAACCTCGGATTTGAGATTACCACTTCGACCACGAAATCCACCACCCAACACATGAGATCCACCATCTAAATACATGTTTTATTTCAAAATAAACCAGACGCACCTTGTTTCGAACATTTCGTTCTTATCTGAATAGCAAGCAAATATTATATTTTTAATTTCTCAATATTTGGATAATCTCTTGATGAGAAACTTAACCATAGCACGGACTATTTACAGGCTTTTAATCGGTGGGACCTAACGCACCATTACCTTGCGAAAGATTACTTTTATTTCGTGGAAACTGACTGCTGATTTTCTTTATTAAAACTTAGACGTCGCCCAACATGCTGCTGTAACTATTGCGCACCATAATTGATGGGTTATTTATCTCGTAGCATAACACGTGCTAGATGTGCATTTTGTAATGATAATCCGTTTCAAATTTATGATGTATTTCACAAAACTTTTGCATCACAATTTCATTATAAACACTCAATCTTGCCATTAACTAGGATTGCGTCTTAAATCTGCTTATAAGAGTAAGACTTTTAATTGTTTCATTCTGCTTGGCGATATTACAAGTTTTTAGTTTGCGCTGTGCGTTGTTAATTTTAATGTTATAAATTCCATGTATGATATAGCATTGTAAGTAGTCGGATACTTCTAGGTCAGTTGTCAGCACAATTATTGAGGGTTAAATGAAGGAAAATGCACTTTCTAAATAGCCATACATACATACGATCCATTTTAGCATTCTCACTAATTCACCGCAGCCGCATGGATGTCCGCTCGATAATCCGAAGGTTCGAACGTTCGATAGTCCGAAGATTCTATATTCCGACATTAATTTAACTAGAAGCTGGGTTAATTGACGAATAGAATGTGTAAAACTGGGTGCTGGATTGATATGAAAAGAATCATGCCTAAGTGGAAGCTGGATGAATGAAAAAAATGGTGCAATCTAGCTTTTACTTAGCCAAACATAATTCTATTCATCAATCCAGCTGCCATTAAAACCGCAATCTTATCACCTATCGACTGGACACCATGCAATCTTCGGACTATCGAACCTTCGGATTACCGAGCCTTTGGACTATAGACACAGAACCAGCTGTCTGACTGTCTGCTGCAACTATAATCTTAGAAGTTGTTAAATTATAGTAACTGTTATTTCACTTGCGTTTCTGTGACTGCAGGCATCAAGCTACGAAGATGCCAAAAAAGGCAACTGCTTTGAAGCAGAAGTCGCCAAGAGCACTGAAACTGTTGTCCAAATGGATTCTATGTCCGTTTTGTCGATTAAAATTTCTGAATCTTGAAGAAGATGAACACAGAGAGCATTGTACTGCAGATTCTCCATTGTCTAAAGTCTTCCACACATCACTTGGGCTTCTGCTTGACAATAATACACTTGTGGCAAGAGTTATGACTGGTTCTAGTTAGTATTGCTTGATTCATATTTCAGATTTCCTCTTTTTTATATGGTCTAGAGTAGATTTGCTTTTGGCTGTGTTTTTCTTGTACACAGAATTTGGCCTTACTTGCTAAATAACATATAATTACAATCCTTTTAACATTGGATTAATTGATTTGGCTTAATAACTTTAACTTAGCTCACCAGTCAAACACCAAATGACTATTTCTATCACTTACATTCTTGTTACTGGTGCCACAAAGACGTCTGTTTTGTGATTGCTTATTGTGATTGTGTTGTGATTAAGACTGCCAATGAATGTTGAAATCACGGCCCGGGTACCTGTCGACCCGCGGGCTGGGTACCCGAATACCCAACCGCGCGGACATTTCTTTAGGAAATTTAAGGAATTGCGCATTTTTACGAAATGTCTGGCACGCGAGAACCAATTTCATAGCCCAGGCAGTCAGCTGAGTACCCGTTGACAGCCTTAGTTGTGAATGTTGATATATGATGCCCCACAATGTGTTTGCAAGCGGTTCAGTAAGATATATTATACTAACTCGCTTTTTACTTATTTTGTAAGAGGATGTGCAATAGTGTATTGTTTTGCACCCTAGACAAAAAGTTTATCCAAGTCTAGATTTGGTTTGAGATTTCTGTTTTCTAGCAAACTCGACTTTAATGTCGGTAGGAAAATGAGGTGACGAGGGAGAAGACTGCATATGCTAAGAAAATAGAGATGATGCAACACGATTAAACATAGTAATCTAAAGAAGCCATGGGCCCACTGTGATACATGAGTGTGAGTGACTTATTGCTAAGCATTGGACACAAGCACATTTATACATACTCTGACTTGTCATGAGATACGATGCAAAGATGAAAGAAGACCAAGAAGTAGACAGAGGAGCTAATATAGTGTATTATACAATGCAACACAACTGTAATTTGATATTGCCCTTCTTACAATCAGCTCAGAAGTTGTAATGCAGAGCATTTGTGCATGAAGGACTTACTCAAGGTCCCTACACAGTGACTCCTCGGACGAAAGTCAAACCCGCACTCTCTGTGTTATGGACTCTAACCAGCCAACCGACTACCATGCCACACGTGGTAAAGTTGAAAAGAATTGGAGTCCTGTGTGGTTAGTGATGAGCGTAAATAATCCAAAAGACCTTGTGCATCATTTTGGGATGAATTTAGTTTTTTCTTAATGCTAAAAACAATTAATTAATTATCTGATTGTTCTTCAGGTCATTCTGGCGCTTCAGATTCAAACGATGAATGGATTTATTTGAACTCGAAGACAATGTGTGAACTGCGGTTAAACAACGGTTGTCCAGCAGTCGTCAACAACCATTTTGTTGCCTACGTTTGTTTCAATGATTCCGTTCCTTTGGCAAGCGTTGAGATGAGGAAGACATTTATGGAAAGGATTCAGGAGAAATTCCAGTCCAATTGTGTTGTTCTTCAGCCAATTCGCAGGCCGTTTGTTCCAGCATCGGAAATTCACTTATCGCTTGTGTAAGCCAGTGTTCAGATCTTTAGGGTGTCTTTCATCTTTGGGATTCATCTAATTGCTGTGATCAAAGTAGGTCTGTACCGAATATTCGCTTCATATTCACTTCTGAGCTGAATGGTGGGCCAAATAGCTATTTGGTATTCGGCCTAATAATATCAGTCGGACCGAATACGAATAGTGGTCATGTGACATCTGTTTCTGCACAAACGGCCGCTGCTATATCGAGTGGACTGAAGTAACTCTCTACTGCCTGGACCACGGTATCACAGTATCAACCGTCTCATTCTAAGTTTGGTTAAATTAGTTCCATTCCTAGCTCACAGACTGGCAGCAGGATGCAAATATGACACATAGTTAACTGTTTGCTTTTGGTTTATATATTAAATTTACTGAACTTGTGCTCACATTTGCAATGTTGAAATTTATCGGTAGACCATTTTTTTTATACTTTGTATTATTGGCCGAATGGTGAAAATCAGCCAATTTCGGTACAGTCCTAGATGAAAGGGACGCGTAGACTTGTTGTGTTTCCAGCTTTGTTCTTGCTGCTTTGTCTCATCATCAGATCATTGTTGCATTAATTAACTTTTTGGATGGTGTTATATGAATGTTACAATTGCATCATCATTGGCAAAAACGAATATTTGGCAGCTTTGCTTTATAAATGAGTTGTTATTGCCATTAATTTCTTCAATGCATAATGCTGTGAATTATGGGTGGCCAGAAATTGAGTGTAAAATGCATATTAGTATTCTGTAATTACTGTAATGGTTATGACTGGCATTGTGCTTTTCAGAAATGAAGATGTAATTTTCTTGGATCATTATTTTCTCAGATCTCTCCTGCCCTTGCTTGGTAAGTTGGACCATTGATATTGCTAATATTTGTTGCCTTTAAGCTGGAAGGGCAGTATCTGATAAATATCACGAGAGATTTATTTCGTGCAATTGTACAAAATGATTTGTTCTTTTGATGTGTTGCTAAATATATTTTCAATATCAACAATGTCAACAATATCAACAAACCACAACAAACACTTTGCAGAACTTTCGCTTATCTGGAGTGATAAACTAGTCTTACATTTAAATGAGTTAACAACTTCACAGAAGCCTTCTGCTAAGCTCTTCATTTTAGCAAAGGTTTCTGACAGTCAAGTTTTCATCAGAACTCACGAATGGCAATATGAAAATCTGTACATAGCATTCCTGTGCGAATTTCTAGGTCAATGTGGCTATTTACAGCATGCAATTTACTTAAAATTTCGATATTTGGACATTTTAGTTTCATTTTGCAGGCATGTGACATAACATCCACGACATCTGTTAGCTTTTGACGGGAATCCGTTGGTTGGTTCCATGCTTGTGCGTGGCCAGCCATTTGGGACTCTTTTTGCTTACTCTACAGTGTACACTGTTTTGCTAACTGTTGCAACAGTCGTTGAAATGACAATTAACATCATAATGGCTAGCGCAGTAGATTTTTTGAAGAGGCGCTATATCAAGCTTTCATATCAATATCACTCAATAACAACAGCCAACATTTCCATTTGCTTTATCTAATTTTAACATGCAAATCAGACGCATTGGTTATGAAACCACTCATTGCACTTTCCGATTGAACACCCGCGATCGGATTGACCTACACAGAAACAATTTCAGGACGAAGCAGTGCACCCTCTGAGTTCACTTTACAAGTTCTTGTTTATGTTATTTATTTTTTTACCTGCAACTGTTTCCATGCCTTTTCAAAATATCTGGATCGACCAGTACTTCGGTTTGTAATGCTATGTTAATGTTATGTTAATGTTATGTTATGTTGTGACCTCATTGACCTATTATGCTGATCAGAATCATTGGTGTTTTCGCCCAGGGAATGGCCACTGCTGTTAGCGGCACTATATAAATAATTAACGTGATTAAATATTTGCATACAAACGGACCTATCTCATACACAAGTCCCTCTTACCTACACACTAATTGTTAGTGTTTTAGTCTTATGTTTATTTGTCTTAAATATTTTGCAGTGATACAATTTTTAAACATTTGATTATTGTTGAACTTAAATGTTATTTCTGGTTTCAGCCAGAAAGTTTGTAGCAGTTGGAACAGAACTAACGATATCGTACAAGGGACGATCATATCAGCTGCGTGTTGTTGGTATCGTCTTTGGCCAAGGAGAGACCGTGAAGGTAACAGCACGTGAGGGAAATAACAGCACGCCAGTAAATAACAGTTTCTTGCATTGGGAGAGGAAAAGGTTTTTTGAGGTAGTCAGAGGAATTAACAGACCACCAGAAGCCTTCTATCAGCAGGATTTATTGTCTGCTTGTCCGACAGAGAACACAAAGGTAATGTGGGCAGCTGAGAAAATACAGATACGGAAAAGCCTGGACTCACTTGCAGGTTATGAATCGCAGAAGAAAGAAATTCTGGAGTTTTTGTCTACAACAGGTTTGTCTGTAAGAGACACTGACATTTTGTGCATCATTGTTCCTCCGGGGTAGTTTAACAGATTTCTTTTCCTGTGGCTTTCCACATTTTTGGTTAAATTGACTCTTTGATTTTGGATTGTGATATCACATGGGGAAATATAATCAAAGGGATTGTTGTATGATCACCATTCACCATATATATGACTTGGGGAAGGCAAAAGAAATGATCAACAGGACAAAAATCAATTTTAGAAGAGGGAGAAACGATCTCTGATAGAACATTTCAAATGGTGCAAAAGACAACATCGCCTTCAGGGGCAAAATTATTAAACAGTTAAAGCTTGTCCTTAGATTTCCGGCAAAGATGTTGTATGGGTACAATGCCAAAAGA
This sequence comes from Bimastos eiseni, assembly GCA_959347315.1. Lineage (NCBI taxonomy): Eukaryota > Metazoa > Annelida > Clitellata > Crassiclitellata > Lumbricidae > Bimastos > Bimastos eiseni. The sequence continues at coordinate 17,465,571 of OY365820.1, forward strand.
AATTTTAATAGGAGAAAATAATGATTGCTAACTGTCAAAGTAACCAATAGCAGATTTTATGACCATTTTGCAACTGTTTTTGGTTAAATTGACTATTTATCAGCAAAATATCTGGATTGGCCAGTACTTTTCGGTTTATTCCCTGTCAGGATTTCTTCTTTTTGCCAGGGAAAATTAATCAGTGAACACTGTATTGTAGTGGTCAACTTCTTCGCAAGCTTAAGTTACGCAACTTTTCTATAGGGGCAATAGTTTGATACAGTTAATGAACTGTAAGGAGATGATTGCTATGCTAAAATGAAACAATGAGCATATTAACTCGATAATGAACAGTGTTAGGGTTGCAATGAAGAAGATGTGTAAACACATCAGATGGAGCCTAGGCATCAGGCATAATGCTAATGGAGGCCCATTCGCTCCACATATGATCTGTTATTACAAAGTGTTCTATAGAATATCAATTTAAAAAGTACTTTACAAATGAATGCACTCAAAATTCATTCTATTATACTATTGGCAGAACATTAGAATAATTTTAGTCATTGTCTAAACTGACATTTACATAAATCTGTTCTAACGATGTATGTCAGCTGCTGGAAGGTAGAAACCGACGTTCCAGTTCGAAGATGGTATTGCATTAGATAGTATATCATACACGTATGGTTCCCGTTCATTTCAATGCAGTTCATTTCGTCACAGTTTAATAACTACACTAACCCTGATCCTAAGCGACCGTCACGACTCATAACCTGGCCCTAACAGACCTATGCAACGCATAACCTGAACCTAACAGACAGTCACAACCCATAACCTGACCCTAACAGACCCTCATGACACAACCTGACCCTAACAGACCTTCATGACGCATAACCTGACCCTAACAGACCATCATGACACATAAGCTGACCCTAACAGACCGTCATTACCCATAACCTGACCCTAACAGACCATCATGACGCATAACCTGACCCTAACAGACCTTCATGACGCATAACCTGATCCTAACCGACCCTTAGGATGCTTAACCTGACGAAATGAATGCGACGAAATGAGCAAAATGAATAAGATGAAATGATCTGTGACGAAATGAGCAGTCACCTACATGAATAGCAATGCCGACCTTGTGGTCTGTTGTAGAGGGACGTCCTCTTGGTTTGCTGGTTCACGGTCTACAAGGCGTTGGAAAGTCCAGGCTTATCGAGGCCATCAGCCATTCGTCATCTGTGCCATTTGAGACGATTGATATTTCAGACATGTACAGCATTTCATGTTCTATCATCTTAAGTTTAAGTCTTATCATGATGTTCTGTTACTTCTGAAATTCACAATATTTTGTATGTGTCTTGTGTAAAATTAAAGTCAATTTTAAAATTAAAAGATTAATGATAATAATAGTACTTCTACTAATAACATGCATTATAATCAATGACAATCGATGACCTGATCTACTGCAACCTGAATAGGGTTGGCACCCCTGCAATTAAAGAACTGTCGAGCCTTAGCAGATTGGACCGGAGGAAACTCACATCCTCTGAGGCACAGGGCATGCCTTGATATGTGACGTTGTAGAATGCTGTTCTTTGGACGTAATCAATCAATTAATCAATCAATGCTTTATGCTACAGTTTTTGCAATTAACCTAACATATTTTATTTGAGAAACTCTTTTTGTAATTTGTTGTGTTTTAAAATGAGAATATATATTTCTTGCTTTCTTTCACGAATTGCAATTTCTAATGTCAGAGTTAAAGTCACTGCATACACTGGGTATCAAGTGTTTCTGCTTTTATTTTAAATGCTTTTTTTATTTAATTGCAAAAGTTTCTTCCAACTGTGCAGAGTTCAGTGTACAATGATTCAGAATATCATTCTTGATTTAACATTTTATTTTCAAATTGACCTTAAAACCAAATAGTGTTTAGCATTTATCTGACTAATGAAAGGCAAAGTTCAGTGTACTGTAATTAATTTTATTATTTGTTTTATTTGTTTTATTTTTTGCCCCGCAGTACATAGGATCCCCAGGGATCCTATGTACCACGGGGCAAATGTACCTATGTAATTCGGGGCAAAAATTATTCTAATTATTATTATAAATAAAAAATTATTATGATATAGTTAATTTTTTATTCAACTTGCAAAAATCTTCAGTCACGGTCTCGAGGGCATATGAGATAGACCCTGTGTTCACCATATGGGACGTAATGTCCCATATCAGGGTATGCCCTTTGCATCACAGGATGTGAGTTTCCTCCAGTCCAATCTGGTAAGGCTCGACAGCTCTTTAATTGCAACCCTATTGAGGCTGCAGTAGATTAAGTCATTGATGGTTATTGATTATTAGTCATGTTATTAGTACTATTATCATTATTATTTTTATTACTCTTTATTATTTTTAATTTTATAAACCGATTTTTTTTATAGTGGTTTTAGTGTATGGTTGATTGACTGCTTTTAAGTTTGTGAAATCAATGCTTTAGTGGGATATAGAATGCTATGCTATGTAATGTTGTAGAATGCTGTGCTATGTAATGTTGTAGAATGCTGTGCTCTTCTACAAGAGGCGTGATTCAGGTCATATTGAAGGCAGCTGTTAATCTGCCGTGTGTCATAGTAATCGAATTGCTAGACCTTCTGTGTTCCAGCTACAAACCACTTCCAAAAGGATCCGATTGGAAATACAAGGATGCGATCATTTTGGCAATGGAAAAACTGGTAGACATTTTGATATATTTGTCATTTTAAATGTAAATTTACTGGACCAGTATGTGCATATGTATGTGTGTATGTATGTGTGTATGTATGTGTGTATGTATGTATGTGTGTATGTATGTGTGTATGTATGTGTGTATGTATGTGTGTATGCATGTGTGTATGTATGTGCATATGTATGTGTGTATGTATGTGCATATGTATGTGCATATGTATGTGTGTATGTATGTGCATATGTATGTATGTATGTATGTATGTGTATATGTATGTGCATATGTATGTGTGTATGTATGTGTGTATGTATGTGCATATGTATGTATGTATGTATGTGTGTATGTATGTGTGTGTATGTATGTATGTATGTGTGTATGTATGTGTATGTATGTGTGTATGCATGTGTGTATGTATGTCATTTATGTGTGTGTGCATATGTATGTATGTATGTATGTGTGTATGTATGTGTGTATGTATGTGTGTATGCATGTGTGTATGTATTTGTGTATGTATTTGTGTTTGTGTATGAACCTGTTATGTAATGCAACTTGTAAAATATGCTGAGTTTAATAAATGTTTGTGTTTTATATAGTTTATTGCATTTACAGTGTTGCATTGTTTTGTATTGTATATAATAATTTATAAGGTGCTTCCAGTGTGAGGTACCCTAGGGGAATGTAGGTTTTGAGGTGAGAGAAGGAGGTGGAAATGTCAGCAGAGAAGAAGGTAGAGCAATAAGAAGAGGGATGCTCGTACCACAGAGATCGTGGACATCAATGTGGACAAATAATCTGGATTTGTGGTCTTAACACAGGGCTGGAAGATCTGAGATGATGCAATGATGTGGTAGAAAGGGCATGGGAATTTTGGGTCAGAAAGATATTTTGAAACAAGACCCAGTGAGATTTAAAGACTATAGTTAGAACCTTGAACTGAATGCATGCAGACAGAAAGAGGTAGCCAATGAATAGCATACCTTGTTACTTTGTGCTGTAAGTTCGTTGAACTCTAGCAACCGTCATGATTGGCCTTCTCCATTTCTTTCTTTGCTAAGTTGCCACCCTTAATTCCTACAGGTTCGTTCCGCTTTTTCGTGTATTAAAAGTATATCGTCCATCCATTTTTTCCTTGGGCGCCCTCTTTTCTTCCTTCCTTCTCCTCACGCCAGGATCATTTCCTTTTCCATTCCATCTGATCGCATAACATGTCTGAAGAACCACAGCTTCCTTCTGATCGCTGTTTGTTGTAGCATCTCATCATTCTCAATTTCAGTCTCCTTGCGCACCCTTTCGTTTGTCTTTTTCTTCATCTATGATATTCTCTGCATCTTCCTCCATTTCCACATTTCGTATGTGTTAATCTTTTTCTCTATATTCTTTGTTATTGTCCACGTATCACAGCCATATAGTACTGCAGGGAAGATCATTGCCCTCTCTATCCTTTTTTGTGTCTATGCTCATGTGTTTGTCCTTCCATATCTTTTCCAATCCATTCATTGCAGCTTTCCCTATTGCCACCCTTCTTTTTATTTCCGAATCACACTTTCCCTCTTTAGGAAAAATAGTATATGTCTGGTATATGCGCTGTAGTTTTCCTGTTGTCTTATTTGGCAAAGTAATCGCTAATTTTTTTTATTGTTGCACCCAGGATGACTGGCGCTTCTTCGTAGATGGCCTTGAAGGGACGCTATATAAAACTGCTGTAATAATAATAATAATAATAATAAACATTTTCAGTTCAGGTTGTTTTTTCTCGCCGGTTGGGAGCGCATTGGAGCAGGAAGCAACAGCGCTATATAAATGCCTAAATGAACAAACGATTACATTTTCAATGAAGGGGTGCTATATAAAACTGCTGTAATAATAAAAATAATAAACGTTTTGAGTTCAGGTTTCTGAACCTTGCAACTGCTTAGACTGTGGTTTAAACGTTCGTACTCTTTGCTTTTTTAGCGTATAAGGAAAAACATACATTTCATCGGGATAGCCAGAAACATCGCTGACATCCATCGCGACATCTTGGTCGCTTCAAGATTTGGCATTCATGTTCAAATTGGAATTCCTTCCATCCATGAAAGAGTGGAAGTAAGTGTACTTGTGCCTGTAACTTCAAATTAATTCATTATTTGACAATTTCTGGTATGATTCAATCTGGTTAACTGATCAAAAAATTCCTTCTGCTACAGAAAATAATATTTATCTGTGATGAGTTCAGTTGTACATGTTTCACTAATAATAATGCCATATGGTGCTACGTTAACTACCTTCTTACATTATTACATACATGCATATATACTGAAGTGCATTCACCTATATGTATACACTTGCATATATACTGGGTCTCGCCTCTGTCTATCTTCGCGATCTTTGCTGCTCTTCTTTGAGTGCACCGGGTTGCCGCTCTACTGAGCAAGGCTTAATTAACCCATTTGCCCGCACAGCTACTAAACAAAATCGCGTCTTCTCTAGTGGTCGGCTCCTCGCTCAGGAACATGCTCCCATTACGCTTTTTGCCTAGGGTCCACTCAGACTCTTTTTATACTCGCCTTAAAACTGTTCCTCTTAGCCGTGCCGGGGTTGGGAGCACTCCTGAATGGTAGCCTTAAAGGGGCACTGTATAAATTTTCGTAATGAATGAATGAATACTATAGGTTGTTCCTGTGGACTTCCCTTCCCACATCTCTATGCTATGCTGCCATTCTTTCTGAGTTTCTTTCAGCATCAGCGGTATGTAAACTAATAAATACAATTAAATGCATTCATACAAGCGTACCTACCTCATTCATAAATACCTCTTGACTACAGGATATTTTGACCTTAGTTTTTTATCTTAAATGTGGTAAATAAGTATTGAGAGCAGAACATGATGTTCTACAGAGATGCTGTTATTCATTGTTTAATTATTGTTGAACTGACTTTTTATATGAAATTTATCAATAACAATGAGATGCTTATATTACATAATGATCGTCTAACAAGAGAGCGCGTAGCCGCAGCGCTTGAATTTTTAAAATGTTGAATTTCAATTGAAAGTTATTTTTTGTCATTGGCATTTTATTTTTCATTTTTGAATGATGCGTAAAGACATATACATATTTGTTCGAATATCTTCAAAGCTGACGGTGCACCCCATTATTGCAGATATTCAAGAAGTGTTTGGATGATAAGCCGAGTGACTTGACACCGTCCGCGTTGAAAAGAGTTGCGGAAGATGCACACTGCTTTGTGGCCAGAGACTTGGTTATGGTGTCTGAATTGGGTAATGGATGAGTTTTCTCTGGATTAATTCTGTACCTGCACACATAAATAATTGTGCACTTCATATGTAAATACCTTGTACAGATATTTACATACATAATGATAAGTAAGTAAGTATATTTAACCACCTGCAGTACATTTAAGCAAAACAAACATGCGGCCAAAAGCTGGCTGACAACATCATCCCCTATCATCAGTGTTATTTTCGTTCACAAAACTAGAACTAAATTGAATTGGCGATCGTTCACGAAAACGAGAACTAGAAAGAAATTAACAACTAGAACTACATAAAAACAGAAAAGATTTCTGCAGAACTAAATAAAAACTTAAACGAAATTGAAATCATGAACGAAAACTATAGAAATTACAAGTATCAATTTCTTTCCTTCCGTGCTAATTCAAGTCAAATCCAAAATGAAGCATGAGGATCTGGAGCATTAAAAAGTTCAAATTTCTGGCAGCAAAGTTGAATGGACGAGACATAACTACTAAGTAGATATAATGTTGATGTCACAATGAGAAAAATATCCAAGAAGAAATGGACATATATTTATCAGAGGTGACTAAGTATAGTGGAGACAATGCCTCTAGATTTTGGTCCGAACAAAGGATGATTTGTCCAACATTATAGCTTTTCTAGTTGAAGATCTTCTTGTAGCTCCTGCCTTCCAGGCTAATGTTGAAAGGATCTTTTCTCTATGTAGACCTTTAACAGCAGGCAGACGCAACAGGATGTTATAATCTTTGGAAATGCAAGCTTTTCTTAGGCTAAATTTGATTGAGTTATAAGAATACTCGATAAGCATCATTCCTAATAACTCAGGGACAAGGAATGACCTTGGTCTGATTTATTGTGGTTTTCTAAAACAAGATCAAAAGATTAGACAATCGTGAACTAAAACCATAACTAAAATGTTTGAATGAATAAAAACTAAATTAAAACGGAAATGATTTTCAGAAATGGAACTAGAACTAAACTGAAATGAATCACATCAAACTGAATAAAAACTAAAACAAAAATGATTTCTTGAATGAAAATAACACTGCCTATCATCTCATGATCTTGAATTATCTGGCTGAAGTTAGGTCCATTGGCTTTACACCACCCAGGATGAGATGAGTGAGGTGGTTTTCCATTGCCTTCCTCACAGACAATTATGGGTGAGCAGCTTGTCCAAGGCCACCGGCCCATCGTGCAGTGACTTGAGGTGGGTTTGAACCTGCGACCCTCTGGTTACAACGCACAGAATATGTAACTACGCCACCACTTCCCATAGATACAACACACAAGTACATACATACATTATGTGTGTGGCACGGTGGCAGATTCGTTAGAATGGTCGGTCCATAACGCGTCTGTGCGTTGAGTGAGCGAGTTCGACCCTCGTTTGAGGAGTCACTGTGTAGGGACCTTGGGCGTCGTCAAGGGGTGTGTTCACTTCTGAGCAAAACATTTTTGAATAGATGCAATTTCAATTTTCAAATTTCAGTTGTATATTGTGATGCTATTTGTTCTCTATTCTCTAGTGCATTCTAAATTTAAAATCTCAGTTTGTTCTGAATATCATTCCAGTTCTTACTTCTGATGCTAATTCCTGTTTTCCTCTCATTCTAATTGCATCTATATATTTAGCTCCAGCATGTTCTGACTTCTGTTTGCTGTGATTCAGATTAATATTTTTTTTGTCTTCTAACTTTGATTCTATGTTGTTTTCATTCTAGATTCTTTGCTGAATTAGCTAGAATTGTTTTGGTTCACCATTACACAAATTTACCATAAATGTGGCTTTTGTATTTCTTTACTTAGCCCTTAATAAAGCGGCTTTGAAGCAGAAGAAAAAATCGGAAGTTGAAGACGACGTTCATTCCATTGATGAACTGGACGTTACATCGGCTGTCAAAATCCAGAAAGCAATTCTCATGAATGACTCGGCTTATGTTATAAATCCTGTGAGTTCAGCAGCCATTGACCATTTTTATGGCAGTTGGTTAGAAAGATGATTGGCTAGACTAGCATGAAATCAATCAAACAATCAATGAAGGAAACTTAATATGATGCCCCTTCATTCAAGATATCAACTCAAGTGCAGTTTCCAGTAATGAGTAGAATGCAAATATGATAAGGATGTTTTGGGCAGAAGGTCAATCTCATGGGGTAACTCATTCCATGTGTTCGGACCCACTACTGGAAGGACCCAATTCTGCATCATGGAAGTGCGTACAAAGGGGAAATTAAAATTCCCCCAAATAGCAGATCGGAGAATGTCTGCAGCAGGTCTATTGGTTGAATAATTTTCAGCATTTTATCACTTCAGGAAAGCCATATGCTGTCTTGTTTTAATACGTTTTCACTTGTTAGCCTGCCATGGAAACTAGGGTGACATTTTTTAATTTTACACTTTCTAGTATGCTTGAGAGGCTTTAATGTCTCTATTTCTTTTAGGTTAGTTGGGAGGATATCGGAGGTCAGAAAGATCTGAAAGACTTCTTGAAGAGTTTTATTGAAGAAGTTGTGACGAGTGCATACAGCACAGAACAGACACGTGACTCTGGGATTGGTCGAGGCGTTTTGTTATATGGACCACCAGGATGTTGTAAGACGATGATCGCTAAGGCTGTTGCTACTCACTGCAGCACAAGTTTCTTTCCAGTCAAGGTAAATTTTGCTTCTGTCACTTTGCTTTTACTGCTGCAGTTCCTATGTTCCTTTTTTTATAAATTTTATTACCGAAATTTGATACCGCTCTTCTTCCAACATTTTTTGCTCAGAAGTGCACACACATGGCTCCCAGACAATTGCAGTTGTACTGCAGAGCAATTGTGTGCAAAGAACTTGCTCAAGGTCCCTACACAGTGACTCCCCGGATGAGGGTCGAACCAGTGGCGTAGCGAGGGAGGTGAGGGGGGGCGAACCGCCCCAGGCGGCACTTGTCCTAGGGGCGGCATTATCGGGAAAAAATAAATAAAAAATTATTTTGTATAACTTGCACTCTTCAAGATTCTTGCTGCTCTTGTCTAAACCTAAAGCTTTTTTGCTATTTGTAGACTTAAAACTAACACATACGATATACAGAAGGACCATCGAATGGCAGTTAGTGTCAATAGACATGCTACAAAATGGCAATGCCGCTTCTATCTATCTTGCCATGACTTTCGCACCAATCAATTGAAATAAATTTTGCAATAAAAATAATGAGCAAAATGGCCTCAGGCGGCACTTGTCCTAGAGGCATCATTTTTGGTAAAAAAAATAAAAAATTCTTGTTGTATAAATTGCACTCTTCAAGATTCTTGCTGTTGTCTAAATCAGGCACCATATGCTTTCTTGCTTCTTCTCGACTTAAAACTAACATATACGATATACAGAAGGACCATCGAATGGCATCTAGTGTTAATAGATACGCTGCAAAATGGAAATGCCGCCTCTGTCTATCTTTCCATGACTTTCGCACCTATATAACGAAATATATTTTGCAATTATAATAATGCGCATTCCAATTTAGCAAATCTTTCAGTTGAACGCTCTTTGACAGGCACAATTAACTATGACAAGGTTACTAGTCATTTTGCTGCTAGGAAAGCAAGAAAAGTAAATTTCTAAATTGCAACAGTTGACAGGTATAATGAAAGTATGAGACCGTATCCGTAATCCGTATGATAAGTTCATTCATTCATTACGAAAATTTATATAGCGCCCCTTCAAGGTAACTATACTCATGAGCACTCCAATTAGACAAAGTTACTAATTTATTCTAAGTACCATACTTACTATGGTCTCACTATGATTAAATTATTATTTAGGCCTAGGACTTTCTTTTAAATACGTATAGAGAAAGAATAGGCCCTATGATTTGCATTGTTTTATTTTAATTTTATGGGGACTTTTATAATTTTAGATCTAGCCTGCAAGACGTTTAGTAACTTTATTGTGAGGCTCGCTTTATCTGTTTGATTTATAACTGGTTAATTTCTTAATTAATACAATCTTATTCTATTTTCATATCTTTATATCTGATGATAATGCATTTTAATTAGTCAAAGGACATACAGCTTTAATGTCGACAGTGCATGCTGATGCTGTTACTAACTGTAGGCCCTACAATTATTAGAATACTGAATAGAATAATCATAATGTATATAAGAGCTTAATGAAAGCACTCAAAACAGGCACCCTATGCCTATCTCCTTGTGCATATCTCGGGATAGACCCATAATATACAAGAACGAAGTGGTGGAAAAATAGGCAGAGGCGGCATTTTGTACCTTCACCTTAGGCGGCGCTTTGCCTCGCTACGCCACTGTGTCGAACCCGCTCGCTCAGCGCAAGCTGAACATTACGGGCTCACCGCTAACCGATCGGTCATTGTGTCACACACGGTACCCTAAGCTTTGAGGGGGTCTTAAAATGCATGCACAGATGTCCGGATACAGTAAAACTTCAACTTGCCCTTGTTGCTTTTCAGTTTGGGATTCTGCAGTCATAATGTTCTGTAAATTCATGATCGAAAAAGAACTTTGCAGCCTACTATCATTGTAATTGTAAGAGAACATTTTTAAAGCACTACACAGTGATTCAGAGTCACTACTGACCCAACTCAGTTTCTTTCTTGACTAGGTAGCTTTGTCAAAAAATTTGCCTCAGTCGCTTTAACTTGGGAGGCTTCTGTGGTAAGCATTCTCTCTATATTTTGCAAAACGCTTCATTTTAAAAAAAAACTTAAAGTTTCTCATTGATCTGTGGACATTACACAGCCAACCGTCTCAAGCATTCGCATATAACTGAATATATGCAAGATACTCTACACTGGCTTCCTGTTACGGAGCACATTGCTTTTAAGACCATGATGCTGACACATGCCTCAATTATTGTCACTGCTCTGGCATACGTGCAATAGCAAGCCCTGTGTTCTATTCTCAAGTCAGCTGGGTCAACAGTCGTTGGACTCTGCGGCCCATGGATATATTGTATTGTATTTAAGCATTTCTAGAGCGCTTCTAGTAGGGTGAACCGTTCAGAAGCGCTGAAGCGATAGGTCTTATGGGAAGAAGTAAGCTTTGACAAAATCAAAAGAGGATGAGAGACTGCCAGACATAATTTTAGAGTGAACAGATGGAGATAGTGCATTCCACAGAGAGACCAATTGAAGCAAAAGATCGAGACTGAGCCATAGTTGTTCTAGTTCGAGGAACCAAGAGGTCAAATCTATTGAACGAGCAAAGTAGACTGAGGGAGGAAACTGAATGATATGATATGCAGGTGCCATGCTGTCAAACTTCGATTCAAGCTCATCGATTACAATTCACTTGTGTTGGACCATCCCTCTAGAGCAGTCTACCATTGCACTTACCAGGTACATACTGTTGCCTTTAACTCGGTGTAGCATACATTTGCCAACCATCTTGAGAAAATTATTGTAGATATTCATTCATTATGAAGATTTATACAGCACCCCTTCAAGGTTAATACTCAGGAGCGCTCGCGACCCCAGAATGGTTGAAAAGAACAGTTTTAAGGCGAGTATAAAAAAGAGTCAGAGTGGACCCTGGGGAACAAGCACAACACCATAGCTTACCTGTGCTAGATAGTCATAGGTACAATGCGTTTGCAATTACTTAAAAGTGTGCTCATACATAGATACATGATTTCATCATTGGTTATTGTCAACTGCCAATAGTGGTTTGGTTGTATGTGTTAATTAGAAACTTACCAGTAGCGACTTTTCTACTCATTTGAAAGGTCATTTGCATACAATATGATTTAGTTATTCTGAACTTTAGTTTAATTTAAGATCGCTCTTAATTTTGCTCGTACTTAGAGGTAACTATAACATTTTTAGTTGCGTTATATGACAGTGAAATGGCAATTGACCAGTTTGTGTAGTCCATGAAATGTGATATAATTACACTGATCATGTTGCTTTGTGTATCACAATTTCTGTCTGTGCGACAATTTACTCAGTCATGCCTAACTAGAAATATAACGGCAGCTAGGTCCAGCTTCACAAGCAGCTGTCGAGTGTCTGACCAGATAAATTGGGGTTTATAGTCGCAGCCTGGTCATTAAGATGATGACAATTCATCATGATCATCATAATTCCTGACACCAGCTATCTGGAGGTGGTGTATGGGTATAAATAAATTATTTCCATTGCATTTGTTTTGGGCATAACTGGAAATCACCTGAGACGTTCGCCTTGGCCAAACATCCCATTTTTCAGGACTACTTGGAAATATTTGTCTTGGCAAATATTGCACAAACGAATACTAGTTAAAACAAACAGATTTAAACTCAATCATTTTTTAAACATATAGCAATCTAGCAACGAAAATAAAAAATTTAAAGCCATATCAGTAGTTATTACAAGTACACACAATAATTTTGCTAATTTTTCATTATGCAAGGCTGCAAAAGTGACATAAGTCGAAAATTTTAAGCTTCACCTGCAGACGGTACTCGCGGGGCCTGAGTTGCCACTACTATTTGGTTCGTATCCAGATCCTGCAAATAGCCTATCCAAATATTCGGATTTGGTACCCGGTGAAAATTGTCTACTCGGTTATGCCCTACATTTATTCATTTAATAATAATAATAACGCCGATTTATAAGGCACCGTAAACAGAGCCCTAACTACTACAAGGGCGTCATACAACCTAAACAGAAAGTCAGCGAAGAGGGTAAGCCTTGGAAAACAGGAACACTTTCAACTTAATTTTAAGGGAGTCTACTGAGTTGGCCAATCTAACGGCAGGTGGGAGGGAGACCGTTCCAACATCGCTGACCAGCAGCCGAGGAAACACAATCGCCGAAACGCGACCTCATCCTCCGCACACGGAGATCGGTCTTCACAGAGGATTTGAGTCGAAGAATGGACGTGGAGGAGTGAGTCCTGAAGCAGAAACCGCGCAAAACCTCGGAAATACTTGTCAAGTTCGTTTCTCCCCTTTTGTCCTACTGTGTGATTGAACTTCACAGGCATTCTATCTATGTTGGCAGATACAAAATGATGGCAAGGCTTCTGGTGTTCTTTCAGGGCCCAGAGTTGATAAGTAAGTATTTTGGAGAATCTGAGAGGAACATCAGGCAGCTGTTTGCGAAAGCCCATCAGTCAGCGCCATCTGTCATCTTTTTTGATGAGATTGATGCTATCGGAGAATCAAGAGGGTTAGTGTTGAAGACAGTAATGTCGGTTTCTCATATAACACTTACGTATGTATTTTTGATATTGAAATGACAGGTGGATTTAATTGAAAATAGACAAATAAAAATCTGCTGTCACAAGCAGCTTCATTCTCATCTTTTCTGAACCTGCTCCTTTTCAGAACAGTTAGATTACCAGAATCTGTGAGAAACAATTAGTAAGTTCTGTGAAATGTATGTAATGTAATTAGAATCGAGCATTCATATTGCACCCTTTCAAGATATTTACTCAGAGGTGCTCTCTGTGTTGGCTTAATGATGTTAAATGTCACATGATCTAGTATGATACACATCAGTTAGCAAAACTATGCACAGTATGCTGTTTATGTTTGCATATTGTTTGTGCATGGATACATTCTTTCTTGCGTTGTACTTATTTATAAATGTGTGACATACTTGCAATTCATACAAACATAAAAACTTATGTTAAAAGTGTGTGTTTCTTGTATACAACTTTTTCGTGTGATATGTGAGATTTTTTACAACTGAATTTCTGTTTTTATTCTTGGTGGTAGAAATGAGAATAAGGTAACAGATGCGATGGTTACTACATTGATGTCAGAGATGGAGTATTTGAACGACACGGGCGGAGTGGCTGTCATCGGAGCCACGAACTTGCCGAACAGAGTCGACACGGTTAGTATTGAGTATTTCATTTTTTCAACGTGTCTCTTGTGACAGTTGAACTTCTATGACTTTAACACTGTATCGACGAGAGTGTACTAAAAGCAACTGGGAAACTAACGCAGCTAATTGATGAAAGACCCCTTTAGGCATTATGTGGGAAAATGAATGATGGCAGTTATTGTATAAGCAGTCTGTTTGGATGTTTAGTTGCAGTTTAATGACACTGTGTGATAACAAAGATCATTAGCGTTGAGCTCCTCCTTTATCTAGGCTTGGGACTGGCACTGCTGGGCTGCAAGCAGTGACGGAGTTAAACAGTCTGGTAGTTCTGCTAGGCATAGTTTAGGGATGCATCATGCGAATTGAGAAGTAAGCATTGACATGTTGGCTTTAGGCAGGGTTGTGTGGTAGACCAGCGGTTAGTATGCTGGACTGCCAACCAAAAGTTGGGGGTTCAAGTCCCTGCCAGGCCAGAAATTTGTGAGATTTTTGCTCCACTTGCTGCACCCTATAGCCAACTCAGCTATGATGAGTACACCGACCGTACACCATTGGTGTGAAGATGAGAAGGAGCGAAAGAGGACTGGCCACCCAGCCTCACTGCATATCCAGGGCTAGCTTAAGGGATTGTTTTTCTTCTTCTTGTAAGGGTTCTGTCAAACAGGGGCATTGATTATTATAGGACTGCTGAATTTTTCTTTCAAAATCGTTGCTGTTCAGTGTTCATCTATAAGTGTGTCATCAGTTAGCATGGCAGCATCCATTCTCTCCTTCCCAAAATTTTGGACCATGGGTCATGGCAAGGCTATGGGCGAACAAAGGTCGGCCCTGATTAGCTGTTAGCTCTGTGACTTATAAGCAAAATGCGTGTTGTTCTATTAGTACAATGCTGTTGTTAGAATTCTACTGTTGATATTTCTGCTTTTCCTGACAATCCTCAGCTTGTACCTTGGGAACAAGGAGTCGTGTGGAAAATAATCGATTGAATTCAATTCAATATTTATTTTATTCAGAAAATATCCGATTGACAATGTCGGATATTGACAGATCTATTGTTATTATTATTTGATGGTTGTCCTTACTTTTTTATTCTTATTAATGCCCAGCATAGGGTTTTTCCTTCAACTGATAATGTATTCAATTAAATTTTTTCCCCATCAGTCATTGTTGGCTCGACATCGGTTCCACGTTCGTTACTACGTTCGCCTTCCTGATACCGATACAAGACGAGAAATTATCCAGCTCCAGTTTCGTAGACGACCAATTGCTGCAGATGTTGACATGGATGAACTAGTTGACAGAACAGAGGGATTCTCGGGAGCTGAGGTAACTGTGGATTCCGTTCTGCGGGATTTCAGATTTTCTCTCTTGCCCGAGGTTGTCGATATCGTTTGCTACTGACTTAGAACAGCAATTACATTATTCTGTTCTGTTCTTATGGTCGGGTCCCTCAATGTAGAAGCTTTTCTGGGTTGTCCATCTTTCTGAAATAGGTTAACTCTTTTCTGTCTTTGCCTCTCGCTCTTCAACGGCAATGCTTTTAAATATTCTGTTTAATTAGTTGATGTGATTATGTAGGGAGAACCTCAGATAAGTTTCCTTAGAAGAGGCGTTTCATATTAGGAGGGGGGGGGCGTAGAGTAATGGAAAACACACTGGCACAAAGATTCAGACCACCCCATAAGGTGGACTAGTCCTTCTATTTGCTAGGCTTCTGCATTGGTTAAATTAGATGTTTAGCATGATGGGCGCCTTGCTGGCTGTCACACAGTTAAATTCGACTCCTGTAATAATTTGCGATCATTGCTTGGCACTATATAAATTTCGAAGTGGTGGTATGTAGACTGATTGATTGATTGATTGATTGATTGATTGATTGATTCATGCTGTATGTCATTCATGCATAGAACTCTTGTTATGAGTTGTGATGTACCTGTTGTAGTTGGTTGGATTGTTCCATAAAGCTGCCACTCGGGCAATGATCAAAGAGCGTTCGGTTACACATATCACACATCAGGACCTCATGTCAGTATTGAGCGACATTAAACCGGCAGCGACTCCGGACTTGCTTCAGATGTACGAAGAATTCCAGCTGGATGCAAATTCAAGGACGAGGCAATTGAAACATCTGTTTAATTAAATTAAGCGCCAGGTTCTTTGGTTTTGTGGGTGCTGCAGAAATGTCGAGTGTATGATTACTATGAATGGTGGTGGAGGCTTTATGTGTTGGGGCCTCTGTATGCTGGAACATTGTGACCAAGTCTAATATGCCTGATTTCTTAGATATAAGGAAATATGTAAAATCACCTATTACGGTTAGGACTAGAGTTGGGGTTAGGGTCAACGTTAGTGCAAGGTTAGGGTTAGTGTAGAGTTAGGGTTTTACAGATTGCCTAGGCATTTACAAAATCCTTCACCTTGTCATCTTGTGCTGTTATTTCATGGAAATCTAGCGACCACCATGACCAATCCTCTCCAATTTTTTCAGTCCGAAGTTGCATCTCTTAATTCCTCCAGGCTCGTTTCAGTTTTTTCATGTATCACGTCCATCCATTTTTTCCTTGGGCGCCCTCTTTTCTTTCTTCCTCCTCCACATGCCAGCATCATTTCTTTTTCCATTCCATTTGATCGCATAACATGTCTGAAAAACCCTAGCTTCCTTCTCAACGCTGTTTGTTGTAACGTCTCACGTTTGTCTTCTTCTCCTTCCATGATATTCTCTGCATCTTCCTCCATATCCACATTTCGCATGCGTTGATCTTCTTCTCCATGTTCTTTGTCATTGTCCATGTCTCGTAGCCATACACATATAGTACTGTAGGGAAGATCATTGCTCTCACTAATCTTTTTTTTGTGTCTATGCTCACATGTTTGTCTTTCCATATCTTTTCCAGTCCGTTCATTGCAGTTTTCCCTATCGCCACCCTTCTCTTTATTTCTGAGTCACAATTGCCCCTTTTTCTATTAATGATCTTAGGAACGTGGAGCTTGTTACCCCCTCTATTTCCTCTCCGTCTATCTCGAAACTGTCCCAATCAGCTGTTGTCATTATCTTTGTCTTCTTTAAGTTGAAGTATAGGCCTGCCTTCTCACTTTCTCTCTTCAGTCTTCTTATCAGATTTTCCAGATCTGCTCTCTTCCCTGCCAGTAGTGTTGTGTCATCCGCATATCTTAAATTATTCAATGCTCTTACTGCTATCTTTACTCCTTCAGTTGCCTCTTCCATTTCTGCCCTCCTCATTGTCCTTTCTGCATACAGGTTGAAAAGAAATGGGGACAGGATGCACCTTTGCCTCACCCCTTTCTTGATTTTAAATTTGTCTGTGTCTCCAAATTTTGTTCTTATCACTGCTTCCTGGTCTTTGTACAATCCCTTTAGTAGTTGTATCAAATGTTTTGGTATACCCATTTCTATATATACCCATTTCAAAATCCTTAGTTTGACATATTGCCTGTAACATATATATATGTCTGAATATACAGGTATCTGGACACTCAGACTTGAGCAATGTTTTTTTTGCTGGTGTTCAAAATTATATATTGAGTATTTGAGTTTCTGTGTATACAACCTGATAAATGACGACGACAACAATTTAACACAGCGATGCTGCCGTTAATATAGTAATTATGAGTAAACGCCATGGTTGGGGTTTGAGAGTAACTGCTGCTATGAATTATGGAGATAGGGGTGGATTAAGGGACTTGCATGCTGAATGTGGCGTCGAAATGTGAAGGAGTCCATAAAGTGGGTATTGTATTTGAGCATTTATAAAGTGCCTCTAGTAGGGTGAACCGTTCAGAAGCACTGCCAGTGCGAAAGGCCCCACGAGAAGAAGTCGGTTTTGAGAAAAGCAAAAGAGGACGAGAGATTGCCAGATAGAATTCTAGAGCAAACAGATAGTTAGGGTAGGCATGTGAGTAAGTATGTTGAGTCTGGCCTTTATGCTACAGCGTGCAGTGTAATGCAAAGCAGGGTGCTAGCATATATCTCGCCTGTGTTCTGTTTGTTTTGAGGTGCATACTTTTGTGACATCATCCATTGTTCTATAACAATTGGTTCATCTCGGTTGACTAGTGGTTCAGAACCGGGATTCAACTGCTGGGCTCGTCTGGGGCAGAAATGGTAACCAAATTTCTGCCGTGGCCGGGATTTTAACCCCGACCTCAGGGTTGACAGTCCCACTCGCTACTACTGCACTATCGAGCAACCCTAAGATAAATATAGGCTTTTAATGTCGTCCACAAAGGACGTCGGCAGCAAGGGGGATATTAATTAAGATCTCATTGACAGAAAAACAGGTCATAGTATAAATTATTTTAAGACTTAATCATATAAGTCATTTCTTTAGTGTCAAGTAGATGTAGAAATTTAAAAAAATTATCAAAACTTTAGGTTTAATCTTGATTTTACAATAGAAATTTGCTTTAACTGTTACCCTGGGTGTATGCTCCAAGTGTAATTATTTAAATGTCTAATATCAAAAAGCGATGCAGTAAAATAATAAGATTATACGTAGTGCAGTAGGCTTAAATTATTAGTGAATTATCAGCGGTTGCTATGGTTGCTGATACATGCATGATGTGGACGTCTCCAAAAGGGAGGGGATGGGGTCAGTGGAATGCTGACACGGGAGGGGTAAAAAAGTAGTTTTTTGCGGACGTCTTATATGGACGACCCTTACTGGACTAGATACGGTTGACGGCATTGATGCACAAGAAAACCACCGCTTAACTAATTGGCATAAAAATTTCTAACCACGAAATAGTTAGATTACACCGTTTTCCCCTAAAATTCTTCTGGACATGATAAAATAAATAAGATAAAAAGTCAACACCCTCCTGAAAGCTTCATGCTTCGCTGAATTCATTTTCGAATTAATCCACTCCAATTAATTTAAGCCAAGGGGGTCGTTTCGAAATGTGCGAAAGCACTCCACTCTGCATTTGGAGGAAAGGTCCGCTTAATGGTCCAGTGTATATACCAAATGGCGGTACATTTGCATTGTCTAGGTCTATTAAGTTACTAACTACTGACAAACGCATAAACAAGTTTCAATTCCCAAATTCATTTCCTCCTTCTACGTCGACTATGAAAACGTAGGCACGAAATGTTAAAATTCTCTGGTGGAACTTACGAGAAATTCAGTCTCATGAGTTAGTGAGGTAATCCGGGTTTACTTAGTAAAGTGTTCCACATTAGTTCGGCCACGTTTAGGTCCTTGACGTGAGAGAAAAGGCACCTATACCATTGAGAACCTGACATGAGCCGCATGAAATCATTTTCCTGGATAAACGTATGCGTCATGTTATAGTGTTTAATTTCGAGCTTCATCGCTAGAAATCCCGTCACGTAGACGTCATCCATCCACAGATAGGGAACGTCAAGCGAAATGCTGTACAGCGCGGATACAACATCTGGTGACATGATATAAGCCAGTCCTTGACAAAACGTCGGCCACACCGGATGCTTTCGCTCGGCCATAGACACAGCCCACTTTCCATTGCGTTCCACCAAGGGGTTCTTCCACGCGCGGCAAGCTAACGTCCCTTTTCCGTAATGACCGTATCTAAGTCGCGAATGGATGTGACGCAGAAGTACAAACATATTAACGAACGCATCGTCATCCGTTTTCAATATCATTGTGGCGTGACTGCAGTACGTCGATACCCATTTCAACGCAGCGACAGCTTTGTAGGTTAGGTTACGGTAGGTGTCTTGGAAGTCCTCCTGAATTATATCGTTATAGTGGAGACTCTCCATTTTGAGCAAATGTTTGTGAGCCGTGTTTTCCGTTTGTCCCATTACAAACACACGAAGTACGACCTCCTTGTACCAGGTGACGTTACCCCAGGTCTCGCGAACTGTCTGTCTCCTTTCAAAGTTATTCGGATGTGAATGAATGTAGACCAAGAGAAATACGTTGCGATTTCTACAAAGGTTTGATGGATTCATGGTGAAGACAAAAGGATGCGGGTTCTCAGGACCGTTGCCATCAACCTTTACATCAGTGAAGTGATAGACTTCCATCGGGTTTGGCGTTGTTCTTGCAACAGGTGTTGTCGTCGTTGGTATAGTTGTAGTCGTTGTTGCCGATGTGGACGACTTCATTTTCACTGATGCGAATTTGTCTCTTGCGTTGACAACGTAGGATTTAACTTTATAGATGAAACTCGTCATCGGTCTGATTCGGTCCTGGAGTTCTTTCATTTCATTGTTCTGTTCGACAAAGCATTCGTTGTAGAAGTACAGAAGAATCGAAGCAAATGTCAAGACGAAAATTGAAATTTTCCTATATTGAGATCGTCGATACATTTTAATCCGAGACGTAACGAGTCCGCGGTCAAGCGTTGCAAGCAGTCGACGGAAACTATGTGTTTGACGGATTATACAGGAGTAGAGCTGAATGACGAACACAATTAAGACTTATAGAAATTTCAAACTTCAATAAGAAGTTTCTGTTTCAAATCTGTTTAAAAAAATAAGCCTACTTATTTCGAAACAAAGTGTAAGCGAAGTGCAGAGTATAACCTTGTTATTGTAACGCTTAGAGTCTACTCCAAATAGCGAAGAATGTAGGGCAAAACCCCAGACTAAACACCACTCGGACAAAAACCCCTCTGGACAAGAAACCCCGGACAAACCCGCGGTTTTAGGTCGGACATGAACCCCCGGACAAAGACCAGCTCTTGCCCTACATTGTATCTGTCATATAATTTCTTAGACGAACTATTTACAACTCTGTAACTTAGTTAGACGTCCTACCATAATAACTGACACTACTAACAAAGTCTGCACCACATTACAAATGGCACTCCGTGCGATTATTAGTCTAATTATTAGTCTAACTATTTATTAGTCTAGAGAAGTCCTGTCACAGATAACACACATACGCCATGCATAGTTAGACTCACTTACCTGACGCGTCTGAAGAAGCGGTGTCACAGATAACGCATGTGCTTTCTATATCAACAGAAAGTAACAAAGATGAAAACATGTCAACTAAATGTTTTGATCTAAATCTGCATTACCAATATCATATCTGCTACCAATTGACTAAGCGCAAAATTGGTCTGAGAATTAGTCCGAATTGCGCACAGCGATGCATACAGCGTCCATACCATACTCTGTAATGGACACAATTCGATTTTAGCCAAATCAGACTTCAAAATGGACACATAATTTGGTTTAATGCAGACTTTAAAGTTTACACATTTTTCTAAGTAATAAAAGTAAAAAATATAAAATTTTATTGTTAGGTGTTTTTTGTCCTACTTTGGGAGGGGGTGCACGTTGTTTTGTCAGGGAGTTTTTGTCATGGGTTCCAGAGGGGGTTTGTCAGCAACCCAATAGCGAACTTTCTAGAATGCGGCCAAATAACCGACTAAAAAATAAACCAGAAGACGTGTCTAATTGGACCGTCGGTCGCGTTGCACGATATGTGAACTTAATCGTCACCGGGATTTCTTTGTATCATACGACATTATCGCTTTGGGTTGATTGCTTACTCAGTTAAGGAATCCTGAGTCAGGTATCTGCGCACAAGGTCACACCTAAATGTGAATCTGAGGCGCGGATAGTCAGTCGCCAGGAGAAGATGCAATCAGATTTCCAAATCCTTAAAAGCCAAAGAGAAATAGTGAGTTTTGAGTCGCTTTTTAAGGGAAGTGAATTTGAGCTACGAAGAGGTCTTTTAGCAGTCGATTCCATTCCCTAGGAGCAGAGACATGAAATGCACGAGAGCCCATAACTGTTCTGCATCGTGGTTCAACTAAAAGACCTGTACTTGATGATCGTAAGCAACGAGGAGGAATGTAAGGAGTTAGTAGAGCATGAATATATTTAGGTGTACTGGTGATGATGGCTTTGTAGGTCAAACAAGCTAACTTAAATTTGATTCCGAATTCATCAAGGAGCCAATGCAGCTGGTGGAGTAGGGCAGAGGAGCATGTTCGTAGTGGGACACGTAGCACTACTCGAGCTAACGTATTTTGGATACGCTGAAGCCTTTTGAGTTCAAGGTCTGAGAGACTGACAAAAAGTGAATTAGCATAATCGAGGCGAGAGGAGACAAGTGAGCAGGCTATAGTTTCTGACATATTTTGGGTTAGAGCCGACCTTATGTGACGTATTGCCCTGATATGGTAGAAACAAGATTTACGAAGGCTTGTTATGTGAGGTCGAAATGTGAGCTATATTTGGCTATAGTTACGAAGTAAATGTCGTATTGGAGCAAATTTATTGTCATTTTATATATTTACTAAGTGCGCTGCCTATGGTTAGTATAGTAACGAAATAAATGTCGTGATTTGCATTATAATATTGCAAATTTTTTTATGAAATGTGATATCGCCCTTCTTCCCACATTTTTTGCTCAGAAAGGCACACGCCTCGACGGCGCGATTGCAGTTGTTCTGCAGAGCAATAATTATTGTGCGCGAAGGACTTGCTCAAGGTCCCCACACAGGGTCGAGCCCGCTTATTTAGCGCACACTGAGCGTTAAGGGCAGACCACTCTAACCACGGTCACGGTCACCACACAAATGTAACCAGTTTACTCCAGAATCGCCATTTAAAACTCACTGTTTTATTTTGATTTTGCACGACTCTCTCTGACACCCTACTGAATGCACGTAGGGAGACTGGAGCTGGTTGTAACAATTTACACATTTAGATGTTTTATGACTGAACTTGGTGTCCAATAACTGTTAACAATATATAATTGCAATCCTTCAAAAATGCACTATGTGGAACGTTTCAAACGTGTAACTCTATTAATTATGAAAACATTTGCAATTTAAATTTTATGTGTGTTATAACTTTCCCCGGTTTGGGGTTGTTGTAACAAGACATGGGGGTTGTAACAAGACAAGAAGGGCAAATTGCAACACCGCTTTCAACATTGGGGCAAGTTGTAACACAGTGAACACCAATTACCTAATTAATATTCATTGTTAACTTTTCGGGCGTTTATATCGGCTAAATCTTTAATTATAACAAATGGGTTCAATAACTATGAAAAAAAAATCACAAAGATATTTCTTCGTTCTAAATTAAAAGATAGCGAAAAATGATGGTGTTTTGGCTTTAATACTGTAGATGGGGTTTTCTGAAGCTGTTTATCGGTAAACAAAACTGACAGAGGTTGACGATGATCATCATCAGAAGAATCAATTTAAAACAGGAATCAAATAACATTTAAGGCAGGATATACAAGTCATACAAAAGTATTTAAACCATTGAGAATGGGGCTGGTGAAAATGTTAAAACTTGCCCCGGCCATGTACCCAAGATGATTAAATAAAATGCTAACACACTGTTATAGCTAACGAGATTTTGCGTTCGATCACGTAATCTTAAAGAAACAAGCTTAGAAATGACCCACTCTACGTAAGAATATCGTGTGCATTAAGAGTACCATGAGAAAAAATACGTGAGAAAAAGTTACTTATAGTGTCAAACAATTTATGAAAAAAATTCTGAAGTTGAAGTTTAAGTGAGGATAAAAGGAATTTAGATCGGAAACGATAGGACGCTCGTTTTGTTCTGTATACGCTGGTTTCCCGATTTTCAATTTGCGGGATTTGTGCGCTGTTACAATCTGCCCCGTTACAACCAGCCCCAGTCTCCCCTACATCCAGACTTTCTGACCTTGCCAGAGTATTTAGATGCTCTAAATTAGCGGTTCTCAACCTGTGGGTCTTGACAGGGAATTTGTTTAAAATAATAATTTCTTATATTTATTAATTTTAATCATTATTAATAATAGTATTGCACTTACAACTACACTATACAGGGACGTCCAGAGGAGGAGAGGTCCGTAGGCAAATGGCTCCGGTTTCAGGTATGGGGATATATTTGAGTCTTTGCGGGGAATATCTAGGTTTCCTGACTCATAGGAGCTACACGTCTTCGTCGCAAGGTACAATTGTCGGAAATTTAACGGACGATGTATTTAATATGTTCGTTTATTTAGAAATCTTCAACACATTCTGACAAAAACGTACAAATGCTAACGTAAGTGGCAGTGGTCAGTAGAAGTATCTAGAATTAATAACAAACTGGTAAATGTTTTAATATAATGATATGGGGAAAAATTGAGAGTTGTCTCTGGGCGGGAGAACATGGTTGTGTGCTCTGGGTCTAGGACATTACCCCCCGGATATCACTCCCTGCTTTTACCCCTCTGACATTACCCTCTGCCATTACCCCTGCCACGCGCGAAACTCTGGACAATGGCGCTATATAAAAGTCATCGACCGACAGCAGAGGCGTGGGAGGACGGCGAATGAAGTTTGTCTACCTGTAACCTGAGAGGGGAGACATCAATGGGTTTCGCCGGAGGCAGACGGCCTCAATACAGACGGCGAGAAGTATGCAAAGAGCAAAGGGGTGTCAAGCAACGAAACCCGACACCTTGAGACAGACGTTAGAGCCACCTGCCCCTCCCATCTCTGCGACCCACGGACAAGAAATTCATGAACCAGCTGAAGATCTGATCTGGACCGGCTTGTTGACACTAATCAAGAATAAGGGATACGAATTCCGATACGAACGGCGCAACCTATTAGGCGATATAACTATAATAATCTAACTCGATCCCTGGAACCTATTGCCTGTCTCTGACACCAACAAGGCCCAGCCATAGCAGCCGCTAGTCAAACATTAACTGTACGCCTCGAGTGATGTGACGTGATGCTAGGGACACCAAGATCTGACCAACCAGGTTTAGTAATAGTTTCAGCAGGTGATCTGTCGTCCAATAGAGATACGAATTTTTAGTTTGGGATGGCTAAGGAAATCGCCTCTAGAAGGGTTCATATAGTGTAGCAAGCGAAGGAACAGGGACTTGTTTCGGAACTTGGGAGACGTTAGATCGTTCTGACGATAAGGGTAATCAACGTAGTTTGGGAACCCCGTCTCCAACGTAAACCAGGGAAACATTTCTAAAAGACACTAATAACTCTAGTAAGTGTAGATAGGATGAGTGGTGTGTATAACTACCAGTAAATATACATATTAAAACCGTCCAGTGTGTCGTGTTGCTGAGCTTGGTGATTGAGGATAGAACCGGCGGTAATCTCGTCATCTAGAAGAAAAAGCTGGCGAGAGAGAAACCCGCCACACCCCCCGTAGGATATTACCCTCTGCCATTACCCTCCTGCCATTAACCACAGGAATTATTCCTCTGTATTTAACCTTTTCCATTCACCTCTGAATAATATGTGTCCTCGATTTGTTTGCTGTTTCTTAATTGTGTGACTATATAGCCTGCAATGCTGCATACAAAAGTCAGCAAATGAAACCTGTTTGACCAGTTTGTGTTGTTCAAGTTACTGATTTCGTTTTATGACATGATGACTCATAATGATGTAATAAATTCGTGTTCATAGTTTAATTGTTGACATTGTTCTTATAAAACGCTACTTATTTATAAGAATGCATCTAATAAAATTCGTGTTGATAGTTTAATTGTGGGAAAGAGGCAGAGGAGTAATGACAGTGGGGTATTGGCAGGGGGGTAATATCCTACGGGGGGTAATGGCAGAGGTAATGACAGGGGGTAATATCCGGGGGGGTAATATCCTGCTATCGTGTGCTCTAGGTCTTAATTGGTGAATGGAGTAGGAATGCATTGGAGGCAGGGGTTGGTGAAGAAGATGCTGAGGCTATGTAAAATTGAGAAGAGGTTTTTTGGCAAAAGAGATCGATTCAGACCACCCCCATAAGGTGGGCTAGTGCTTCTATTCACTAGACATCTGCATTGTTTAGCATGATGGGCGCCTTGTTGGCTATCACACAGTTAAATTTGACTCCTGTAATAACTTGTGATCATTGCCTGGCGCTATATAAATTCCGAAATGTTGGTATATAGACTCTGATTGAGTGATTGATTGATTGATTCATGCTGTATGTCAATCGTGCATAGAACTCTTGTCATGAGTTGTGATGTACCTGTTGTAGTTGGTTGGATTGTTCCATAAAGCTGCCACTCGGGCAATGATCAAAGAGCGTTCGGTTACACATATCACACATCAGGACCTCATGTCAGTATTGAGCGACATTAAACCGGCAGCGACTCCGGACTTGCTTCAGATGTACGAAGAATTCCAGCTGGATGCAAATTCAAGGACGAGGCAATTGAAACATCTGTTTAATTAAATTAAGCGCCAGGTTCTTTGGTTTTGTGGGTGCTGTAGAAATGTCGAGTGTATGATTACTATGAATGGTGGTGGAGGCTTTATGTGTTGGGGCCTCTGTATCCTGGAACATTGTGACCAAGTCTAATATGCCTGATTTCTTAGATATAAGGAAATATGTAAAAACACCCATTTACGTTAGGACTAGAGTTGGGGTTAGGATCAGGGTTAGGGTCAGGGTTAGTGCAGGGTTAGGGTTAGTGTAGAGTTAGAGTTTTACAGATTGCTAGTTTGACATATTGCCTGTAACTTATATATGTCTCAATATACAGGTATCTGGACTTGAGCAATGTTTTTGCTGGTGTTAAAAATTATATATTGAGTGTTTGAGTTTCTGTGTATACAGCCTGATAAATGACGACGACGACGACAATTTAACGCAGCGATGCTGCCGTTAATAGAGTAATTATGAGGCAGCGTCAATACTCGACACCGAAGAGTTTAAGTGGTGCTTTGAAGTCAGGTCTTCCGTCTGAGTGATGGTATATTGGTTGGCTCGGGTTACTCTTCTCCTAGCTCATGTTTCCAGGTTAGGCTTGCCTCGACAAAAGGGTCGTTTATTAGCAATCCGCAACTATTAATTACCCTGTTGGAAGAAGCGGACGGGAATTATTTCGCTTAGCCGCGTCTGTAGTTTGAAGTTGACCGACTTATTTGAGCATTTTCCTATGGGAATTAATCCGGGATAGGTGAGGCGAAAATTAAAAGAAATCTAATATCGGTTTGAAAATGATATAAACCGGTTACCGTTTTCTAAACCGAAAACCGGAATTCCGGTTTTCGTTTAACATCCCTAATTCGGGGACTTGCATTCTGAATGTTGAATCGAAATGTGAACGAGTTCATAAAGTAGGGTATTGTATTTGAGTATTTATAAAGCGCCTCTAGTGTGGTGAACCGTCCAGAAGCGCTGCCAGTGCTAAAGGCCCCGCGAGAAGAAGTAGGTTTTGAGAAAAGCAAAAGAGGATGAGAGACTGCCAGATAGAATTTTAGGGCGAACAGATGGTAAGGGTAGGCATATGAGTAATGTGCAGTGTTCATGCAAAGCAGGGCGCTAGCATGCATCTCACCTCTGCTTTGTTTTGTTTGTTTTGGGGTGCATACTTTTGTGACATCACCTTTGTTCTATGACAATTTGTCGTCACGCTTGACTAGTGGTTCAGAACCGGGATTCAGCTGTTGGGCTCGGTTGGGGCAGATATGGTAACCAAATTTCTGTCGTAGCCGGGATTTTAACCCCGACCTCAGGGTTGACAGTCCCACTCGCCTACCATCCGCCATCGAGCAACCCTAAGATACAAATGGGCTTTTAAGGTCGTCCACAGAGGATGTCTGCAGCGAGAGGGTGTTAATTAAGATCTCATTGACAGAAAAACAAGTCATAGTATAAATTATTTTAAGACTATCTCATATATTTCATTTTTTTAGTGTCAAATAGATGTAGAAAGTAAAAAAGTATCAAAACTTTAAGTTTGATCTCAATTTTACTGATTATCAAAACTTCTGGTTTAATCTTGATTTTGCAATAAAAACTTGCTTTAGCCCTGGGTGTGTGCTCCGAGTGTAATTATTTAAATGTCTATTATCAAAAAACGATGCAGTAAAATAATAAGAATATACTGTGGTGAACTCTCTCTCTAGTCGGCACCGGACGCTTGTCAGGCGTAGGCAGGTTTCAACAAGCGTCCGGGGAAAACCTGGATTCCCTCCTTTTATTCTGGCACCCTTAGGAGGCGGAGCCCTGAGGTCTTCTTCTAGTCGTCGATGCCCGCAAGGCAAGGCCTGGCTTTTTGGCACAGGACTTCGAAACTGTTCCGCAGGTGAAAGTCCCTATTCTTTGCAGAAGAAACCAACTCAGAATTCGAACACTTTCTTGTATTGTTCTTTTCAACGACGTCTAAGATAGTTCAACACGACGAACGAACTGTCAACGAACTGAACTAACTTCACAGCACTTAACTCTTCAATTTTGAACGTCACTGTGAACGAACTTAACTGCACTTACTTATACTATTTCCCCGAGTCCATGGCGGGGGGAGAGGGGACGTAGGCTAAGGCTCCGGGATTTAGGCTAAGGTCCCGGGACGTCGGCTAGGCGGCCAAGGCAGGGGGAGAGCGGACGGTCCCGGGACGTCGGCTAGGCGGCCAAGGCGGAGGGAGAGGGGATGGTCCCGGGACTTAGGCCAAGGTTCCGGGACGTTGTCTAGACAGCCAAGGCGGGAGAAGAGGGGGACGGTCCCGGGACTTAGGTAGCGAGTCCCCGAGGACCCCTACGGCAAGCGTCCCAAGTGACGCACGGCCAAGCCCTCAGCAGCAGCAAACTCTAGTACACCATGGAAAAGACGGGCGGCCACAGCCATACCGTCACAGTACGTAGTGTAGTAAGTAAGCTTAAATTATTAGTGAATTATCAGCGGTTGCTATGGTTGCTGATACATGCATGATGTGAACATTCCCAAATGGGAGGGGATGGGGTCAGTGGAATGCTGACACGGGAGGGCTAAAAAGTACCTTTTTTACAGTAGTCCTATATGGACGACCCTTACTGGGTTGGATACAGTTGATGGCATTGATGCAAAAGAAAAGTACCGCTTGACTCATTGACATAAAAATTTATAACCACGAAATAGTTAGATTACACCGTTTTTTCACTAAAATTCCACTTACAGCTTGTGGACGTGATAAAATAAATAAGATAAAAAGTCATTTCTTTCAACACTCTCCTGAAAGCTGCGCTGAATTCATTTTCGAATTCATCTACTCCAATGAATTTAGGCCCGTTCCCAGGGTCCGAAAAATCCGAACGCACCCCGCTCTCTGTTTGGAGGAAAGGTCCGCTTAATGGTCCAGTGTATATACCAAATGGCTGTACATTTGCATTGTCTAGGTCTATTAAGTTACTAACTACTGACAAACGCATAAACAAGTTTCAATTAGCAGATTCATTTCCTCCTACTTCGTCGACTATGAAAACGTAGGCACGAAATGTTAAAATTCTCTGAAGGAACTTACGAGAAATTCAGTCTCATGAGTTAGTGAGGTAATCCGGGTTTACTTAGTAAAGCGTTCCACATTAGTACGGTCACGTTTAGGTCCTTGACGTGCGAGAAAAGGCACCTATACCATTGAGAGCCTGACATGAACCGAATCAACGTATTTTCGTTGATGTACGCATTCGAGATCTGGCGATGTTTAATTCCGAGCTTCATCGCTAGAAATCCCGTCACGTAGACGTCATCCATCCACAGATAGGGAACGTTAAGCGAAATGCTGTACAGCGCGGATACAACATCTGGTGACATGATATAAGCCAGTCCTTGGCAAAAGGTCGGCCACAACGGATGCTTTCGCTCGGCCTTCGACACAGCCCACTTTCCATCGCGGTTCACCAAGGGGTGCTTCCTCACGCGGCAAGCTAACGTCCCTTTTCCGTAATGACCGTATCTAAGTCGTGAATGGATGTGACGCAAAAGTAGAAACATATTGACAAACGCATCGTCATCCGTTTTCAATATCATTGAGGCGTGGCTGCAGTACGTCGATACCCATTTCAACGCACCGACAGCTTTGTAGGTTAGGTTACGGTAGGTGTCTTGGAAGTCCTCCTGAATTATATCGTTATAGTGGAGACTCTCCATTTTGAGCAAATGTTTGTGAGCCGTGTTTTCCGTTTGTCCCATTACAAACACACGAAGTACGACCTCCTTGTACCAGGTGACGTTACCCCAGGTCTCGCGAACTATCTGTCTCCTTTCAAAGTTATTCGGATGTGAATGAATGTAGACCACGAGAAATACGTTGCGATTTCTACAAAGGTTTGATGGATTCATGGTGAAGACAAAAGGATGCGGGTTCTCAGGACCGTTGCCATCAACCTTTACATCAGTGAAGTGATAGACTTCCATCGGGTTTGGCGTTGTTCTTGCTACAGGTGTTGTCGTCGTTGGTATAGTTGTAGTCGTTGTTGCCGATGTGGACGACTTCATTTTCACTGATGCGAATTTGTCTCTTGCGTTGACAACGTAGGATTTAACTTTATAGATGAAACTCGTCATCGGTCTGATTAGGTCCTGGAGTTCTTTCATTTCATTGTTCTGTTCGACAAAGCATTCGTTGTAGAAGTACAGAAGAATCGAAGCAAATGTCAAGACGAAAATTGAAATTTTCCTATATTGAGATCGTCGATACATTTTAATCCGAGACGTAACGAGTCCGCGGTCAAGCGTTGCAAGCAGTCGACGGAAACTATGTGTTTGACGGATTATACAGGAGTAGAGCTGAATGACGAACACAATTAAGACTTATAGAAATTTCAAACTTCAATAAGAAGTTTCTGTTTCAAATCTGTTTAAAAAAATAAGCCTACTTATTTCGAAACAAAGTGTAAGCGAAGTGCAGAGTATAACCTTGTTATTGTAACGCTTAGAGTCTACTCCAAATAGCGAAGAATGTAGGGCAAAACCCCAGACTAAACACCACTCGGACAAAAACCCCTCTGGACAAGAAACCCCGGACAAACCCGCGGTTTTAGGTCGGACATGAACCCCCGGACAAAGACCAGCTCTTGCCCTACATTGTATCTGTCATATAATTTCTTAGACGAACTATTTACAACTCTGTAACTTAGTTAGACGTCCTACCATAATAACTGACACTACTAACAAAGTCTGCACCACATTACAAATGGCACTCCGTGCGATTATTAGTCTAATTATTAGTCTAACTATTTATTAGTCTAGAGAAGTCCTGTCACAGATAACACACATACGCCATACATAGTTAGACTCACTTACCTGACGCGTCTGAAGAAGCTGTGTCACAGATAACGCATGTGCTTTCTATATCAACAGAAAGTAACAAAGATGAAAACATGTCAACTAAATGTTTTGATCTAAATCTGCATTACCAATATCATATCTGCTACCAATTGACTAAGCGCAAAATTGGTCTGAGAATTAGTCCGAATTACGCACAGCGATGCATACAGCGTCCATACCATACTCTGTAATGGACACATCTCGATTTTAGCCAAATCAGACTTCAAAATGGACACATAATTTGGTTTAATGCAGACTTTAAAGTTTACACATTTTTCTAAGTAATAAAAGTAAAAAATATAAAATTTAATTGTTAGTTTTTTTGTCCTACTTTGGGAGGGGGTGCACGTTGTTTTGTCCGGGAGTTTTTGTCATGGGTTCCAGAGGGGTTTTGTCCACGACCCAATAGCAAACTTTGTAGAATGGCCAAACAACCGCCTAATACCCAAACTAGGAGACGTGTCTAATTGGACCGTCGGTCGCGTTGCATGAAATGTGATCTTGATAGTCAAAGGATTTCTTTGTACCATACGACATATTATTAAACATTTTTGGTTGATCAGTTAGGGAATCCTGAGTCAGGTATCTGCGCTGTTAGCGTACTTGACAGATCTTATAGACAGAAACAATAATCTATACGGAATCCGTTTAAGACAATGAAAAATCTATAGTTGAGCAAGACAGTCTAGCCATATGCCTCTCTCTACCTTGGAGGTTGCAAGCCCACCGTGGTTCCCTCCTCCTTTATCCCGAATTCGGGAAGAATCAGACTACATGAGATCTTTAAATTAGAACATGTTTTCTTCTCAGACAATCCGAGAGTCTGAAACATTTTAATTAAGTTCAACATCCATTTGAAGAGAAGGCCTTCTCTTCATGGTGAACGGAAATGAATGGCAACGGGCAAGTGGCTTAACCGGTAAAGAGGGATGTTCTCTGGAACTGATAAAAATATTGAGAAGCGGTGTGCCATAAGAGTACACAGGGTCTACAGTGCAACAACTCCTACCTCCACTCCGTCCCCACTCCATTCATCAATTAAGATCGAGAGTATGCACACAACCCTGTTATCTTACCCAAAGACATTTAGCAATTTATCCCCAGATCATTATACAAAAACATTTTACTGGCGTGTAATTAGGTCTAGCTGGTAGGCCCTATTATTGATCGCTGTCACTTATGTAGGCAATTCTTCGTTATTGCTAGATTGTGTTATTGTTAAATAAACGAATATCTTGAAATATATGTATTTACGAATTTAGAGATGAAATCAGTTAAATTAAGCATAAGAAATGTGGTAAGATAACAGTCGTTTAACGTTATGAACTCGCTTAATACACCGATGACAAAATTATTGTAATTTTATAATTGGATCTACATGTGTGTATTTACAAAATTAGGGGCGTCCACATATTACGTACGCAGCGAAGGGAGGGGGCTTTAAATTTCGGCGATTTTGCGTACAGTTGCGTATGGTGTTGGAGGTGGTCCCGAAATTATGTACGTACGCAAATATAATTGTCTAATTATGACGTCCACAATACAGAATGTGAAAACCAAAACTGTAGATCTAAACCCAATCACAGACTGTTCTTGCTTAATCAATTTTATATAGCATTAAAACTGTTTCAAATGCAAGTGTTGTTAGTGTTTTATTTCTTCATAACAGTTAACAAAGTTAAGCTGTTAAATATGTTGCTTAACTAAAAATTAATGGCCTGTGGTAAAATCATTGTCTTATAGATGTTTTTAGCTATTTAACCTTTGCAATTGGAGGGGGTTAGAGCTCAAATGTTAGTACGCATGGGGGTAGGGGTCCACGAATTGTACGCGGTGCAAAAGAGGACAACCGAAAATCAGATGTTTTTGCGTACGTGATACATGGATGGGCCCTTAGAGATGAAATCAACTAATGCATAAGAAATATGGTTAAGATAAAAGTCGTTTAACGTTATGAACTCGCTTAATGCGCTGATTACAAAATTATTCTAAGCTGATAAGTATGTGTAAATATACGAACTCACATTATACGATCTTGGGTTGTTGTCAGTTTGAAAATTAACGGAAATTACTTCTATCATTAGGCCCTACATAGTTCATGGTCTAGAATACGAATGTACGGCGCATAACCGCGTTGCCGGTTCCATGGCAACTTTGTTGCATTCATGACGTTCTGTGACGTCGCAGAGTTAATTATGGCGCTCTGAATGCGTTGCTTCTCACAGCATTGTTGCCAATTTATTATCATTTTATATATTTATTAGGTCCGCTGCCTATGGTTAGAATAGTAACTAGAGATTGCAATTCCGGAATTTCCGGAATTCCGGAAATTTCCGGAATTCCGGAAATTCCGGTCTTTTATGAATACCGAAATTCCGGAATTTTTCAAGCAAGAAATCCGAAATTTCGCAAGTGAAATAATGGGTTTAAATAGCATTTATTGTCATTATTAATATCATTGTTCATGGAACACAAGATGCTGAACTTTACTTTATTTACATAATTATGATATTATAGCCTAGTAGGCACTTTATTTCATGTGAAGTGTGACTTTGAATGATTGCGCTATTAGTTTTATGAACTGTGCGCAAAAAGACTCTCCGTGTTTTACTGTACTTCTACCGTTATTTCGAGAACGCTGAATAAAGCCCTCAGAATGACTCCAAAGTTTGTAGAGAGTTTAACTCTCTACAAAGATACAAATGCCACGACAGAAAGACTACTGATGAGGAGTCTTTTGGCATTATTTTCTGATCTAGCATCTCAAGCAAGTAGACAGTGTTGAAGTTGATCATGCGTTGTCTGCTGCCGGTGCTAGGCCTATCTGCTCCAGGTGGTAGATTCGGTGATGAAACCTTAATTGGACTCATGTGCTTCCAGTTTATATTTTCAGAGAAGCATGCCTTCTGCATTATGGATTCATCATTATTTTGATGGCAATTGGCATTATTTTCTGATTTAGCATCTCAAGCAAGTAGACAAAGTTGAAGTTGATCATGCGTTGTCTGCTGCCGGTGCTAAGTCTATTTGCTCCAGGTGGTAGATTCGGTGATGAAACCTTAATTGGACTCATGTGCTTCCAGTTCATATTTTCAGAGAAGCATGCCATCTGCATTATGGATTATAGGTGTTCTTTAAATTTGTAACTTTTTATCTACTTCTTTGACCACTGTCACTGAATATTAACTTTTTGATACATTCGACGCTACTTCCATGTGTAGTTTGGTATCACACTAGTTAGGAAGGCATAAAATTAGTATTTAAATTTGTTAGGAATTTGTTGGAAATTGACAGTGATAGTCGGTCAATACGTTCATAATGAAAATTCCGGAATAATTCTGGAATTTTACCGAAAAAATTCCGAAATTCCGGAAAAATGATTATGGTCCGGAATTGCAATCTCTAACAGTAACGAAATAAATGTCGTATTTTGGAGTTTCCACATAAATATAAAATCGCACATTTTTTATGAAATTTGATATCGCCCTACTTCCAAACTTTTTTGCTCAGAAGTGCTCGACGGCGCAATTGCAGTGGTACTGCATAACAATTGTGCGCGAAGGACTTGCTCAAGGTCCCTACACAGTGACGCCTCGGACGAGGGTCGAACCCGCGCACGGGTCGATCGCACTAACCAATCGGCCACGGTGTCACACAAATGTAACCAGTTTACACTTAAATCGCTATTTAAAACTCACTGTTTCATTTTGACTTTGCGCGACTCTGTCTGACAAATAACTGAATCCAGACTTTCTGACCTTCCTAAGATATTCATATGCTCTCCTCAGCGGTTCTCTACCTGTGGGTCCTGACCCCACGGGGTCGGCTTACGATTTGACACGGGTCGACTGCACCTTCAAAAATTTGTTTAAGATAACAGTTGTCTGCGTAATTTTATATATATATATATATATGTAATATTTTAAATCATTTTTAATTATTGCACTTACTGCTACAGTGCTACACTACACAAGGGCGTCCATGTAGGATGGGTCCGCCGACAAATGCATCCAGTTTCCGGTATGAGGGGGGATATATTTGAGTCTTAGCGGGGAATATCTAGCCTTCCTGATGCATTGGACCAGAGAGTTTGCCTCCATCACTCTGAGAGGGATTGACGCCTCTGACACCATAGTGACTCAAAATAAATGTTTGCTATTTTTGTACTATGATTCATTTAATAAATCATTACTAACAAAAATTATAGATTGGTCTGTTAATTAATAAGTGATGAAACTGTTTTGAATCAGATGTGTGGATTATAAAATGGTGAGACGTGAAATGCGTGGTAGGAAAGACTCGGTGAAGGCAGTAACCTAATGAGGGGCAGGGCTGTTAACAATACTGGAAAAAAGTATTGCGATACCAATACCAATACTTCATCAAAAAAGTATTGCAATACCAATACCAATACTTTTTCTTAAAAGTATTGCAATACCAATACCAATACTTTCACCAATACTTTTTGACGAGCAAGTTTCCTGTTTATTCACACAAAACATGTGCTAGAGAAAAGGAAGTATAATTACATTGTTATTTTTACAAAAAAAATCAGTAAACTAGAATTACAATTATTATTTTCACAAATCAAAGATCTGTATAATTACAATAATATTTCTTACTTAAAAAATCAGAATAACTACAATTATTATAAAAATTCTTATTTTCAAAAATACTTAAGCGTGCTACACGATGACCTATCGGCAATGCGCTTGCTCGCATAGCATGCGGTTGCGAGTTCGACTCCGTGTAACTCCTTGGGCAAGTTGTTTGCGAACACATGCCTCTGTCACCAAGCAGTAAGCTGGGAAGTAAACGGCAAGTCCTACGATATCACTGGCCCCGTGTCCAGGATCTTGCGAATCGTCCATTGCCGGCTCAAGGGCCTAGGAAAAGAAGATGAGCACCTTTCCAACGTTCCGTATGGAATATGGGCTGACTTTACTACCAAATGATGTGCGTAGAGGGGGAAACACTATATCCGATCGTTTCCTTATTTATAGATTCTTTATATTCTGTGACGAACTCCCACCTTGGTGATATGCGAGAGAGAGAGAGAGAGAGAGAGAGACAGACAGACAGACAGACAGACAGAGACAGACAGAGACAGAGACAGAGAGACAGAGAGACAGAGAGACAGACAGAGACAGAGAAAGAGAGAGATATCTAAGTCTACCTGTTTCTCTCTCTCATTCACATCCCTCACCTGTCTTTCTGCTTTGCCCA
Source organism: Bimastos eiseni (assembly GCA_959347315.1). Taxonomy (NCBI): domain Eukaryota; kingdom Metazoa; phylum Annelida; class Clitellata; order Crassiclitellata; family Lumbricidae; genus Bimastos; species Bimastos eiseni. The sequence goes on from OY365820.1 coordinate 17,501,600, forward strand.
CTGCAGTCACCTCTGTAAGCCTCTGGCCCAGTGGTCAACCAGCCAGCCAGGCAGTCCCAACTCAAGATTACTGGAGTAATCTTAGACCCATCTAGTCAGTCAGCCGACCGCTGGCTTTTCTCCTTAGCCGGTCCACATTCCTTACTCTGGATAAGCCTAGACCCCAACCCCTCTAGCAACCGGTTTAAACTAGGTCTACCATAGCAGCCCGCAGGCTTGAAATCTAACAGGCATGAAATTATTCAGGTATATGCCTGCCCCTGCAGTTCTGTGAGGAAGAGACAATATTCTGAGTGCGATGATTTATTACTCACCATTTCTTGATCGCAAAGATTTCAAGTGGAAGAGAAATTATAAATTTTTGTATTACGGTGTGAAAAAAGTATTGGTATCAGGTATCGATGACTGGTTAAAAAAAGTATCGCGATACACACGCGATACCGACCAAACAAAACTATCGCGATACACCCTGCGATACTGCAAAAAGATCGCCGATACCAAAGTATCGCGATACTCTATCGCGATATTAACAGCCCTGGAGAGGGAGAGAGAGATATCTGTTTAGGTGCTACTTTGGAGTCTAGGCTATTCGAGCCACGTTTTTCTGATTTTAACTTCATTTTTTTAGTAAGTTTATGCGATTTAAAATTCATTTATGGCAGCACATTTCGGTGTGGGTAGCAGAAAAAACTATGTGATGCATTGTAATTATGAATACACAAAACATGAGGACAATTACAACGGAACAACGGCGTGGCGGTGTATAAAATCATTTCAATTTTGCTGTATTGCTCTTTTGGCCACCGGATGCCTCTTATTACGAAACTGCAACGAGCAGCATACCCACGACGGTAACGGTTTGACCGCACTAGCTCGTAGGGCCTTGGTCCACATGAAGTCATCCATGGAGCCACACCTCTTCGTTGCAAGGTACAATTGTCGGAAATTTACCGGACGATGTATTTAATATGTTCGTTTATTTAGAAATCTTCAACACATTCTGACAAACACGCACAAATGCTAACATAAGTGACAGTGGTCAGTAAAAGTATATAGAATTAATAGCAAACTGGTAAATGTTTTAATATAATGATCTGGGGATAAATTGAGAGTTGTCTATGTGAGGAGAACATGGTTGTGTGCTCTAGGTCTTAATTGGTGAATGGAGCATGAATGGAGTGGAGGCAGAGGTTGGTAAAGAACATGCTGGGGCTATGTAAAATTGAGAAGAGGTTTTTTGCATCTGCTATGTTTTCAAGTTCAGAGACTGTTGGAAGGATTGTTCTATGTAGCCTAGGCAACGAAGGGCTGATGGTGTGAGCCCGATTAAAGGCTTGCTACGGATAACGGAGGGTAGGTCATTCCACATAGAAGGGCCCACGATGGCAAAGGCACGGTGTTGAGCTATAGCAGCCCTTGTCCGTGGGACAAGATCAAGTCGATTCGCAGACCGGAGACGGCGGGAGGAGACAGAACACAGACAAACCGAAAATAACAGACACGTTCCATTCATTTGGATGAGGTAAAAGGTTTTTGTCTTTCTATAGCGGTCATTATATATGGTTTCGACCCTTCTCATGTTGGAGTGACGTTTGCCTGATCCTTTTAACTATTACGATGTAGACGCCGTTTAAGCCTACTTTACTTGTAAGTTCATACTGATTGGTCTTACTCAACAATGAAATAAATAACATATGAAGTAGCGGTTATTACCGTCATGGCCAGTTCCGTCAATTCTGGTCTAAATAAAACTATTTTAAAATCTCATATTTAATGGTAATTGCTTTGATTGCGGCCCTATTTGACTTGGTAGAAATAGCTGCGCCGTGGCCCTATCTATTGGCAAGTAGAAGAAAAAGCAATACTTTCAGCAAGCCATGAGGCAGCCATAGTTTTGAAGCATTAGTAACGTCATTAATAAACTTCGGAACACAAAGGAGTGATGAAATCTATCTATATAATTACCTAAATCACGTGACCTAGTGTGTCTGTCTGATTCAAGGCGCGTGATTGGGCAGCGCGTGAATAGACAGCGCGCAGGCGTTGCTGCTAACCTACATACATGTAGGCTATTCGACGGGCTGACCTACATAGGCTATTGTTTACGAGTTAGTTAGTTAAACATCGTGTCTGAGTATGTCCGATTCGAGTTTAAAAAACGTTTTATTCACGTCTCTGTAACTATATTTGCAGTTATTTAAATCAAATACATCGGGTAATGTAAGTATATTTGCAGCTATTAACATGAACTGCACACTTATTCGATAAAACTCGATTTTGAACCGGTTGAATCGCCGTTACTAATATACGGGTGTAAACAATGTTGTTCAGAGGGCGTTTCTCGGGTAAACGGCTGCTGATTTTTTTTGCTTTCGTTGCGCAAGTTGTAGCAGCCTTTCTGTGCAAAGGGAGGGAACGGGTTGAATCGTGGCGTGAGCTATTATATTTTCCGACCCGTGACTTTTCACAGGTTAAGAGCTAGTAAGCGTATGATTATGTATCTTCGTTTATTGGAAAGAAATATCGCTGTCAAAACGCAGCGACATTACAAATTCATATTACAGATCAAATAGCAATCAAATAGTAACTCATGAAACAGCGGTTATTTTCCTTATAATCAGTTCCGTTCCATCAATTCTTCTCTAAATGAAACCATTCCTAAATCTCAGATATAATCATGATTGCTTTTATTGCGGACCTGTTTCACTCAGTAGAAACTGCTTCAATTTTGGTCTGAATGAAACTATCAGTATAACTCAGATTTAATCATAATTTTGCTTTGATTCCAGGCTTATATCGTTATTCTGGTATAATTGAAACTATTTTAAAATCTCAGATTTAATCGTAATTGCATTGATTGCGGGCTTATTTTTCCGTGGCCCTGGCTGCATACAAGTAGAAGAAGAAGAAGTAGAAGAAGAAGCGAAACTTTAAGCAAGCCATGAAGATGTGAAGCGTTAGTGACGTCATTTCCAAACTTTGTAACACGAGGAGGTTGCCAATCCTCTCTCTCACCGTCTGAGATTCCAACCGTAAATAAACAATCAATAAATTTATTACAGCCAAGGGCTCAGATGGGGCAGAAATGTCGAGCCAAAAATATGCTTTATAGGTTGATAGTTATCCACTTCACTATCGAGCCCCGAAAATCAAAATTGGCGTTATAAATATGTTGTATCCTGATGCATCAACTGCAGTTTACAGGGTTGACTGTAGTTGGTGCATAAGAATACCGCCGAACGCTTCACTATGTGCCACTGATATAATGAATGTATTAGGCTATTTATATAGCGCCTTATTGGCGCTAAACGTAGATACCCAACAGGTCTAACAATATTCGATTTGAGTAATTTAGAAAAGTTGGCTGCAATGCTGCGAAGTTGTAACGGAAGAGCGTTCTAGTATGATGGTCCAATGCATGAGAAGGCACGGTTTGTTCGCATCGATGTACGGGAGCGCGGGACCGTACAGTTAGTGATCTCTAAGTTAGAATACACCATCCTGATAATATTTCGCTTGCAGCAACTGGGCATGATAAATATAATATACAAGTCAACGCTTTCTCCTGAAAGCTTCACGGAATTCACATTTGAGGTCATCTACTCCAATGAATTCCCAGATTCATTTCCTCCTTCTTCGTCAACTATGAAAACGTAGGCGCAAAATGTTAAAATTCTCTGGTAGAACTTGCGAGAAATTCAGTCTCATGTGTTAGAGAGGTAATCCGGGTTTACTTAGTAAAGTGTTCCACATTAGTACGGTCACGTTTAGGTCCTTGACGTGCGAGAAAAGGCACCTGTACCATTGAGAACCTGACATGAACTTAATCAACTCATTTTCGCGGACATACGTCTTCGAGATCTGGCGGTGTTTAATTCCTAGCTTCATCGCTAGAAATCCCGTCACGTAGACGTCATCCATCCACAGATAGGGAACATCAAACGAGATACTGTACAACGCAAGTACAACATCCGGCGACATAATATAAGCCAGTCCTTGGCAAAACGTCGGCCACACCGGATGCTTTCGCTCGGCCTTCGACACAGCCCACTTTCCATTACGATCGACCTTACTGTTAACCCAGGCGTTACAAGCCAACGTCCCTTTCCCGTACTGACCGTGGTTGACCCGCGATTGGATGTGACGCAGAAGTACAAACATATTAACGAACGCATCGTCATCCGTTTTCAATATCATTGTGGCGTGGCTGCAGTACGTCGATACCCATTTCAACGCACCGACAGCTTTGTAGGTTAGGTTACGGTAGGTGTCTTGGAAGTCCTCCTGAATTATATCGTTATAGTGGAGACTCTCCATTTTGAGCAAATGTTTGTGAGCCGTGTTTTCCGTTTGTCCCATTACGAACACGCGAAGTACGACCGCCTTTTTGTACCGGGTAACGTTACCCCAGGTCTCGCGAACTATCTGTCTCCTTTCAAAGTTATCCGGATGCGAATGAATATAGATCAGAAGAAAGACATTGAGATTTTGACACAGCTTCGTTGGATTCATGGTAAAGACAAAAGGATGTGGATTTACCGGACCGTTGCCATCAACCTTTACACCAGAGAAATGATATACTTCCATCGGGCTTAGCGTTGTTGTTGTTGCTATAGGTGTTGTCGTTGTTGGCATTGTTGTAAACGTCGTCGTAGTCACCGTTGTCGGTGAGATCATTTCCACTGATGCGTTGTCTGTTGTGTTGACAACGTAAGATTTAATATTAGAGTTGAAACTTACGTTGACAAAGTAAGATTTAATAACAGAGTTGAAACTCGTCATCGGTCTGATAGTGTCCTCGAGTTCGTGCATATTATTGTTCGTCCTGTTGAAGCTTTCGTAGTAGGCGTAGGTGTACCAAAAATACAGAAGAAACGAAGCAAATGTCCAGGCGAAAACTGAAATTACCCTATACTGAAACCATCGAGACATTTTAATCTAAGATACGAGGAATCAGCGGTCAAGCGTTGATAGTGGCCGAAGGTTACTCTATTTGGTCGACTGATTATTCAGGAGTGCGCTGAAAGAAGAACACAGCAATAATATAAATTAAACATAGAAGCCAATAGTCAACTAGAAGATTCAGTTTCAAATCGTATAGAAATTTAAAATTGTAGCCAGTAAGAATTGTCTGTTTGAAATCAGTTGTATTGTACTGGATTACGATGCGGCCAAATAACCGCTTCAAACACAAATCAAGTGTGTTTTATTTTATGTTCTTTGTTTCATACCACAAAACATCTTGGGTTGCCGCTTTATCCTTTTAGGTACCTTGCAGTCATGTATCGGCGTTGTAAGCCTACTTGACAGACTTTGTAGACAAAAGACTTTTGGTAATCCGTTTTAGACAATAGAAGTTATAAACCTTTACGTAGACCTCCGTGCATGCTTTTAATAAACTCCCTTTCAGGACGTCACAGAAGTCGAATAACGTACCTTAAAAAAAGTTATATAAAAAATTCTACCTTTAACGCTGAAATTTTATCTGTTTAGTTAGTCAACTAATTTTCTGCCCAGTCATTTAAATATGTAGCGATATATGAAGTACTGCTCGGTGCTTTAGCAAATCTCTGCTTATGCTTTACCGGTCAGAATTATATTCGAGGCAATATTTAATGTCGGTTGATTGCTACAATAATTGAGGTCTATGTAAATCCTATAACTCCGTGATTAGTGTGTAGTCCATGATGACGATCGTCGTTTACTATTAAGACAAGGTTGTCAAACCGCAGCCTACTTACAAGATATTTGATTAAGAATAATTTATAGTGCTTGTCTGATAACAAGGGCCACTCTATTGAATGTGCTTGAACAGTACTCTTGGGATAAAGATGAGAAATCCTCGGCCTCGGGAAGTGTTTGTTGACTCAGGAACGTGTTTAACGTTCCCCGGAAGGTGCATGAAACCAAATATATAGCAAATTTAAACAAGTTCATTAAGGAAATGAACCTTTAATTTGTTCTTGAATTGACACATTTCAGGCAGACTCGTAAGTTCATTTGGCACGGAATTCCAGAGCAGTGATCCGCATATTGAAATACCATGCTGCCTATAATAGTGGTGTGTACAGTTAGTTGATAATACATGTAGCTACTTAATGATCGAACATAAGTGGTCATGCACATCCGAATTTTATAGAACGAGTGTTCAAAATTTGTAGATATTAGAAGGGAATTAACCTTGTAGATGAATATCCCGTTTGTAATTTATTGAAAGGTAAAAGGTAACATTATCAAGCTATGAAATAAAGGTTTGGTGCTAGCTCTATTTTCATATTGTAACAAGTTAAAGTAAAATCATTGGTTTTTCGGAACCTTCTTTTATCTGGTAGATGGCGCAATCTTTCCATTTCATTAAGAGATTTTTCATTTCGTATCATTTGATGATGTAAACTTGCGGAGCGGGATTCGTCAAGGAGGACGCGTTCGAGTGGTTAAACAATATTTAATTTTTTCCATCTTTGTAAATTAAATTTTTTTAAAGTTATGGCCGTGATAAAGGACTCGATTGAATGGCTAAATTTTTTCATTTTGTGAAATAACTTTGCTAAATTAAAAAAAAATTTCCTTAACAATTTTATACATTGCATTTTTATGCAAGCCTGAAATGTGTGCAAAATTTCAGCTCTGTTGGTCGACTTGTACATACCTGAAAAAGAGTTGAAAAACTCAGACGATCCGTCCATGACAAACTTAACGCAAGCCAAGTTAAGGAAAACAGGGTGAAAATGGCTAAGCGGGTACGGTAAGTCGAGGCCCAACTAAAATTGCAATTGATTATAATTATGACATATGAGGATATAAATATTATTAAGGAGTAATACATATTGACAAGTATTTGTCGCGGCAGAAGATGCCGAACACGAGAGATTATCCCTATATTTTTGAAAATTTTCTTTGAGATATCGGTTAGAATCACTAAACTTGCTAACACAGCCGATGTTCAAATCCTCTTCTCCATACCATGCAGCACCAAGCACGTTCTTTACCAACTCCTACCTCCACTCCGTCCCCTTTCCATTCACCAATTATTACCAAGAGCACACAATCGTCTACTCACACTCAAATACAGCTCTCAATTTAGACCCTGATCATTATAATGATACTTACTAGTTTGTTGCTCAATTCTACTAGCTTCTTTTATTCTCCATCGTCACTCATGTTAGCATTTCTGCATTTATGTCAGATTGCTGTCCTTCTAAACATACTAAGTCTATTTAGAAAAACGCTATCTGATGTAAATCATCGACCATGGACTATGTAGTATAGGGTTCTCGTTCAATTCGTCGCATTTCATTTCGTCGTAGTTCATTTCGTCGCACTTTTAAAACGACACAAACCCTGACCCTAAAACACTCTCACGACGCGTAACCTGACACTAACCGCCCTCAAGACGCATAACCTGACCCTAACCGACCCTCAGGATGTTTAACCTGACGAAATGATCTGCGACGAAATGAGCGGTCACGTTAGTATAATATATTGATTAGGCTATGCGAAATTTGATAACAGTGAAATATGTTTAGTGGTAGATAGACCAACTTACTTTCAAGTAATAGAGGAAAATGAGGCACCGTGGCACGTGGCCGCCATAGAACAAAAAAATAACAGCTCATCGATAAACTTCTCGTTAGACTACTTTTCTGTGACGCATTGTAATTATATAGCGCAAAACGAACTTGCCGCGCAACCAGCTTACCTCCACGTCCCCTACACCAATGTCATTGTTGATTCTCAGCACTTTAAGAACTGCACTTCATCATCTACTTTGTCAGTATAAATCATGGCAGTGTATGTTCTCATGCTCAGACCTTACGATCGCTTTTGTTTAGTTAGTTAGTCAGCGAATAAATTCACTTATCAACAGGATGTTAATGGATTCGCGGAGGTTTATTAGGCCTTAAAGAAAATGAGCTCTTATTTATATATTTGTTTGCCAAACGCTTCACATCGTGCAAGAGAGGGTTGCTGCACAAATGACACAAGTGCTCAAGTGCTCTGTTAGCCGAATGGCGTGAGAGGCACTTGACTGATTACGAAACAGATGGGAATAACACACGAAATGTCAACAACGACACGTGCGTCTTAAATTAATAACTTCTGTTGCGCCAATAATTATTGCACAGGACATAGACCATGAACTATGTAGTATAGTATATTCCTCTATTAAATGAAAAAAATATACTAGACTATAAGTCCATGGTCTATAATTTATGTCAGATTGATTACTTTCTAAATAAACTAAGTTTATTATTTTAGAAGGAAGGAAATCTGACATAAATGCAAATATGCTGATATGACAGTGGATAATAAAAGAAGCTAGAATTGAGAAACAAACTAGTAAATATTATTATAATGATCAAGGTCTAAATTGAGAGTTGTATTTGGGTGAAAGAATACGATTATGTGCTCTAGGTCAGCGGTTCCCAACTTTCTTTTTTGTTGTACCCCAAACTAAAAACATAGTTGTGTGCATTCCCCAACAGAAAAAACGTGTCAGAAGTGTTCTTTGGTAATTTATTAAATTAGAATAGATTATTTGAATTGGAATAGAGGTTATAATAATTATTACTAATGACATAGAAGAACATTATTTAACAATATTTAGTACACTACTGCTATAGTAGGCTTCAACTATAATATGCATAGATATGACACTTCAGAACCCCCGATTATTATCTGTTTTTGCACAAATATTTATTTTAAATATCTAATTTTTCTCGTGTACACACTTGGCAACAGCTGTCATACACCCCTAGGGATACGCGTACCACCGGCTGCAAACCGCTGGCATAAGGTGTCATCTCATGTATATCTGGTGGGACAACAGTCATTTTGTTAGGTACATGTAAGTTGTTTTTAACGGCACCATGTAATAGAAAAGATGATTAATATCGTCGTCGTCGTCCTTTATTCTGGCTAGGGTTTGGCACTACAAGTGGTAGAACAATGTTTAGCTACAATAATTAGTGCAAACGATACTCGAAGTAAAGTAAGGTAAGTCAATCGTAAGGTAAGCAAGTGTAAGTGAGTTATATGATAAGGCAAATGAGGTACTGGCACTGCGAGGTAAGAACAGAATGTACATGATCGGGTCAGGTTACATCACATAAGTTCGGGCCAGGTCAGGTCACGTGAGTTGAGATGAGGTCAGGTCCCAGACAAAACACAGCCAGCTGGAAATCTGGCCCTAATTTCGGTTGTTAGATTTGTAAGTTGAAAAGTAGATACCGCAGTAGCCTAGGATGTTTTATAAGGGAGTTGCTGAATCAATAACAATTTGACAATTTCACATAATACGCTGATATTTGAATCTGAAAGCAATGGAAAAGTACAGAACCTTCGCACTCTGTAGTATCTCGGTTGATGCTGTCAGCTTCTAAGAAGCAAATCTCTTGCAGTTTAACCAATTATAATCTTTTAGATCTTATAACTAGGACTTTTAGATCTTATAACTAGGACTGCACCGAATATTCGCTTCGTATTTGTTTCGTAGCCGAAAAGTGTGCCCAATCGTTATTCGGTATTCGTCCGAATAGTAGCGGTCGGACCGAATACGAATAGTGGTCACGTGACATCTGTTTCCGCACAAGCAGCGGCTGCCATATCGAGTGGATTGAAGTAACTCTCTACTGTCTGGACCACGGTATCGCAGTGTCAACCGTCTCATTTCTAATTTTTAATTCAATTAGTTCCATTACTAGTTTATACAGACTGGCAGAAGAATGTAAAAATGCATGTCGTTAACTGTTTACTTTTAGTTTATTTATTAAATTAACTTTTGCTCACATTTGAAATTTGTCGGTAGATCTATTTTGCACACTATTCGCATTCGTATTTGTATTTGGCCGAATAGTGAAAATCACCTATTCGATACAGCCCTACTTATATCATTCAGTTTAGATCATCTCTAAGCTAGAAATTTTTTCGCCGATACAGGCATTGTTGATTGTATAGCAGAAAACATGTATGTATGACTTGCACCTCGATGTAAGACGCGGACACACAAAAACAATTTGAAAAATCCTACTTGAGAATGAGTCTTAGTTTGTCATAGCCGGTCATAGCCTGATTGAGCCTTTTGAATATTTTTTCCTCACGGCCATGCACATTCGTCAAGGCCGGACCGTGGTGGCCACTAGACGAAAAGAGCGTTGCAAATAAGCTAATAAATACCTACTAAAATATTTGAAGTTCTCTTCCGGAAGTAATTGAACGCTTAGACATCGAAGCTCGTCTTGTTCTTCCTATTGATACGTTACTTTGGTCATGACCTCATGTCCTTCACACTGAGTTTTATATCTTGCTGCCCATGTGTGGTAATATCCATTTTAACGCAAGGCTCTTTGCGTCTTTGTTTTCCTAACTCGGTAGCAGATTCCTCCACCCTCCAACGCATGTGTTGTTCCGAAACTCCACGGTCCAGAATTGAAGTCTTGCTATGGTCGGTCCATCCTCATTGAGCAATCTGCCTATTAGAACCTGAGACCTGAGACCTAAGTTTCTTAATCTCTCTTTCCCTATTTTCCGCAGACGCTTGATTTTTCTTCAATCGTGGTTTTATTATATTTTGTCGGAAACGCCTTGATGAGTCTATCTTAAAGTTAGTGCTACATAAATTTGCAATAGGTCCTAACCATTACGGTTACCACCATGCAAAATAAGTTTGCTCGAACGATTGTAATTTGAGGGTCATACAGTGATCGAGTAAATGATCGAGTAATAGTTTTCTATAGTGTAATACAGTTGGGCTGCACATTGCATAAAATAACAATATTAATGTCTTGAGACTATTCAAGTTGCCGTACCTGCTTTATAAAGACCTAGCTTGACTTTGGCTAAACAAGTAACAAGCATTGAACTCATTCGTTTCATGTCGAAAATTTATATGGCGCCACTTCAAGAAACCTACTCAGAGGCGAACTGCATGAACTGCATGGTATCATACTGGTTTCGGCTGAAATATTCAACTTTGCACCAAGTAATTTACACTACTGATCCAAATCTTTTACTGAGTAAAATCCACAGATTTAATTAGACCATATATTTAGTCAGTTTGGTTGTATTCTTAATGAAACAAGGTCTATATTTCTCAAATTAAACGTTTACTTATATAAATTATCATTCAGACCAATAAATTGTTTCACAAAGATTACTCTCTTGTTAACAGGAATACTAGACTATTTTACCTGGTCTCTTTTCTCTTGGTGTAAACCTTTACTTTTATTTCATACCCCCATTACAATACAACTATATTTGATGGATAACCATCCTTTCGAAGTCCAAATGTGAGCCCGCGACCACACAACACAACATAAGTGGGGCTGAGTAACTGTGCGTGAAGCACTTGCTCACAGTAACCATAGGCCTATGTGTTATAGAACCAGCGCTCTGTCAATAATTTTACCAACATATACCACTCTCTACGCAAAGTCATTACTACCATCTGTTCTACTCACTCAAAGCTCGCCTGTAGTTCTTGACTTCTTGGACTTTAATAATTGAAACTTGCATCCGGATGCGTACAATTCGTTGATGTTCAACCGAAGCTGCAACCTGCTTATAAATCCTTGACGAAGCGCAGAACTTCTTTAATATGGGACACAGCCTGCCAACAGGCAGATTACTACGCCTACACATGATCATCAATGTAGGCCTACGATGTTCGTCCTCTCAATCTATTGTGAAGTTGTTTCACTCCTTCACAAATATATTCGCACATAATTTCTCTTGATCGTACCCTACGAAAACTTATCAAGCGTGTTCGACGATGCACTCTCTGCAGATAGTTCGGTGACAAATATGCAAATGCGTTCAATGTAGATCTTCTGAATTTGAAAAGTCACGAAACTCCTAATTAGACGTTAACGCCCAAAAGCAGATTTAATAAATGAAGCGTTGCCTTAGACATAGCAATAACTTAATGTTACCTGATGTGACTTAATTCATCTGACATTATCAGTGATTAAATTCATCCAGTTCTGAGTTAGGATCAAGTTGGATCACGCCGGATTTGAGATGAGAATCACATAGGATACACGATCACCCATCTGAACTAGGAAATACGACACTTGAAACCTATGTGGTTTTGCCACAATAACTAATCGACCATATGTATCTTTTTTCACACATTTTATGTTTGCCCTAATAGTAAATTGTGAATATATTGGGTTTAGATTTTTAAATATTTCGAGATCTACAACTTCTGTATGATCAATTACACCATTGCCACATTAGCCTCCCTTGCCTATACTTTACGACAATTCAATATTGCATTTCATCTTTACATCGCATCTTTACAAAACCATATGATTAATTACGAAATCTCCAACGAATTGAAATTGACACTGTTGAGCTATCTGTTGCAATAACCAGAGTGAAACAATGAAAAAATTCTCAAACAAACCAGGTTCTTTCAGGAAGTAATCAGTCACCGTAATCTCTGTCCACTGTCTGACAAAAGTTTTAAGTATGTCTGCTTAGCCGGTGCTTGCCTAAAAATTAATCACTAGGCTGTCAATGGTTGCCAAGTTAATAATGTGTTCTTAACACAGACAAAGAACTTAACGGTAAGTACCCTTTAGACTGAGATCATAGGTAGATACGACTTACATAATAATGTGTTAGCAGAAGCGTCGATGAGTGTTTTTAGGTAGCGATCAACAGAGGTAAAAGTTTCTTGGCTGTGGGCTTATGTCAATATTCAGTAGTGTACAGGCCTACCACTGGACAGTCATTAAGTCGTTAAATGACACGATCAGACAACTACGTTTTTTACATTAAAGAAATCCTGCCTGTCCGATACCCGAAAAGGTGAATACGGAATGTCAGGTAGGTCTACCAAGTACTAAACAAAACGACATCTTGTGGCTCGTCAAGGCAGTTGACATCAGCCTAGCACTACTCTATGTTATCAATATACCAACTCATCCACTGCTCGTACTTTGACAGTGCCAGTAGCAAGGTTGGATAAAAGGGAGGGCGACGATAAAAAACATCTTTGTTATACAAGAGTCAGAGACGAAACGTTTAAACAGGACCGTCTTAAGGCAAGAGAAGAACAGAGCAGATTGACCTACCTACCTATGATTGACTTGCTTCAATTCTTGACCTTAGTACAAGCAGTTTTGCAATATATCTGTGTTTTGCTGAATTTTCAACCATTTTAAAAGACTTTAAATTATGTCACTGAATGTGCGATTAATCGAGCGATTAATTTTTTTAAATCGTGCGGTTAATCGTGATTAAAATATTGATTAATCGAAATGCAGCCCTACTTTTTATAGGGCAATTCAATGCGAATTCAATGTGGTAATTATTAGCGAAGGCATCCACAATACGTATTCCTTTCTCAACTGGAGACTGGTAAATCGATAAAAAATATGCCGGCTACTGCTGTTTATGTGTCCATATAAAAACCAATCATCGTCGTCGTCGTCGTCGTCAACCATCATCGTCATCGTCATCATCATCATCATCATCATCAACGTCATCATCAACGTCGTCGTCGTCATCAACGTCGTCGTCGTCATCAACGTCGTCAACGTCGTCGTCGTCATCAACGTCGTCATCAACGTCGTCATCAACGTCGTCATCAACGTCGTCATCAACGTCGTCATCAACGTCGTCATCATCATCATCGTCATCGTCATCGTCGTCGTCGTCGTCGTCATCGTCATCATCATCATCATCATCATTATCGTTCAATAGAATATCCTGTCGTCTGGTTACAATTTCAGTGAATACAGGGAATCATAACTATGCTACACACGAACCTAGCGACGCCATAAGGGGCCGTTCATAAAGTACGTACGCTCAGAGGGGGGTCCAGGACAAGCGTATGTTTGCGAATGGGGGTAAAGGGGTCGCTCAAAAGAAGTACGTACGCAGAGATAAAAAATTATGATGTGAAACACGTCGTATCGTTAGCCTCGCCTGGCGAGAGGCAGGTCTATCTAGCGAGAGAACGCTGGGTATAAGAATAATAGCGGGACGTAGAACAAGAGGAAGGGTAGAGACGTGGACACGGGAGAGACCAAGTCCTTCCAGGATGAGACACGGGAGAGACCAAGTCCTTCCAGGATGAGACACGGGAGAGACCAAGTCCTTCCAGGATGAGACACGGGAGAGACTAAGTCCTTCCAGGATGAGACACGGGAGAGACTAAGTCCTTCCAGGATGAGACACGGGAGAGACCAAGTCCTTCCAGGATGAGACGCTCTCTGAACGGACGTTGAAGAAACACGGATTGTTTAACTAATTCTTATCCGAACATTCATTATTTTTATATTTACTAATGTCATTTTTTGATTAATAAAAACCTTTATTAATCGTTGAGGCTTCGTAGCGATAAAGATAGGGGTTAAAACAAGTAGCCATCTTATCGTACGAGTGACAGCTTGCCACGGGATTACCCTGACTGTAGTAACAGATCCGAGCAGAGATCACTGTGACAATAGGTTCATTCAATCAGTCCTTCAAGAAGACTGCCCGAATTTATATAGCGTTTTATTAAATGAAATATTAATCTCACAGGTAGCCAAATCTGCAAAATTTAAAATAAGCAACATCTAAAAACTGATTTTCGATCCGATCAGGTATATCCATCTTCATGTTAACAGTCTGGGAAGGGTCCGTCCATAAATAGTACGTACGTAGAAAACTACTTTATCTGTGTTTCATAGACGGTTACATGGCTACCATTTGTGAACTATAGCACTATAGCGGGTGAAGCAAGTCGGGGGGAGGGTTGCAAAAGCGTACGTACTTTCGGGGGGGGGGGGTGTCAAACGTACACCTTGCAACAGGGGGGAGGGGGAGGGTCCAAAAAGTCAAGTTTTCGGCGTACGTACTTTATGGACGGCCCCTAACTTGTATACATGCTCTCCAGGTCATCGTTAGAACAAAATGAACAATACTGAGTGCTAGTAGGATAATGAACCATATTCAGATAAAACTAAAGAGGGTGAGGGATCGGCTGGAGTTGAAGCGAAGTGGGTTAGGGTGTGGCAAGAACAGGTTCGACGTAGTACCTAGATTGTAGATTCATTATCCAAATACAACTACTCTATACCAAACTTGCGGGACCCATCCTTCATTAATTAGGCCTCCGGTGCAATTGTAAATTATCTTTGCTAGAAAGTTTTCTTGTAAATCGTAATTTGATTGCCAAATGAACTTATATTGATTGATTGATTGATTCATAAATATAGGCTAATATTTGACTACATTACAGTACGTTTGTAAGATCTTTGTCTGTGGAGCCAGTTTGACAAAACTGGTCCGATAATAGCAACAGGATGTCTAACTTTTAATCCATCAACTTGTTCTATTGAAGCCACTCATTTACCCACCAGAAAAAATGAAGGGGATAAGTACTAGGCGACACCAATTAAGTACTTACCGGATTCAATATTGCTTCAGTTCAATGCATCTGGCAGTTTGCATGAGCAGCACTAAGACTTATTATTATAATTATATCTAGCATCTATCACCGAGGAATTGTCTTTCACCCGAGGTCTTCATGCAACACTTCGTACAATGAGTCCTCTACAATACGAATATATGACACCCAACAATCTCATCCCGTTCATACTGTTGACTTTGGCTACAGTAAATCAATCGAAGTCACTAATAGCATTAGATAGCACGAAACGTTGAATTCTTTAACTCGTTCCTTCCTTCATGGTGTGTCTGTCTTTCTTTTACTCTCTCGCTTTCTCTTTGGCGGCCTGTCTGTCACTCTGTCGGTTCCTCATCTTATCTCATTCAGTTTTAGTCAGCGGCCCATTATCGAATGTCGAGCCTATGCGAGGGATTATTCCGTTTTTGCAGTGCAACGTATGACAAAATATGAGCTCATCCCTTCTTTCGCAGAATTCAAAGCAAAGGCCTATTTATGAAGCTTTCAACCGTTATGTTTCTAAACTCTCAATCTCACTTTCAGCTTTGCTGAAACTGAAAGTATTTTTTACATTGTTTCCCCTATTTAATTAATGTCATTTACAACAGCGGTCGACAGCAACAGTCAGGCAACAGATGACAATAACGTAAACTTATTAGAAGCTGTATTGCGCGTTGTTAGGATCCGGTTACCCGTGTGCAACCCGTGTGGGTGGTTGATAGTCTTATTAATTCATATGTAGAGTGTCAGTAGTGTGCGTTTAAAGAGTAGGTCAGAATAATTTGTAGTAAAGAGGTGTGTTCCGCAAAAAAAGAGTTTCCTAGAGTACCAGTTGTCTGGTGACTTTTCATGAATAAGTTGCTGTCACTGGGCTTACAATGGAGACTGCTGTACAAGTCGGTGATTGCCACAGAACGCAACGCTGATGTAGGCTGATGATATTATCCTGTTATCAAGGGCAAACAGGCATCAGCTCCTACTTGACATCTCGTTGAAAGTTAGCAGCTAATTGGGATACCTAGAGTAATGGATACCATACTGGCTTGCAAAGATTGGGAAGCAAGTTCGATTTCCGCTATCAGCAACCTGTAAAGGCTGACTAGTCTTCTTTCGCAAGGCGGGCATTAGTTATATCAGATGTAGAACACGATGGGAGCATTGCATGACTACCGTACAGTTAAATTAAACTCTTTTAAATTTTATATTAACCATTCAAACTGTTCCTATTTGTAATCATACTGGGTTTTGTCAGTGTGAAATTAAACTAGGATATTATTATGTGCAACGTTTAACTGTTTCGAAGCCTGGTTCGATCATGCCCTCCATATCCGATTCATTTTATGGCAAAGATATCTGTTGAGCATACAACACTGTTATCAGCGGGAGACAGGGATCAGATCATTGTTGATAATTGGGAGAAACATTGCATTACAATTTTCAGTGTGCGCTGAGTGAGCGGGTTCAACCCTCGTCCGGGGCGTCACTGTGTAGGGACCTTGAGCAAGTCCTTTGCGCACAATTGCTCTGCATTACAACTGCAGTGGCGCAGTCGAGGCGTGTGCACTTCTGAGCAAACAATTTCGGAAGAAGGGCAACATCAGATTCCAGTTGTATTGCATTGTATTATTGTATGTATCCAGCCGTCGCCAATCGAAGGTGGCGTTGTGGCACACGACATGACACTCTTGGTTTATCTTATAATGCGACTGTATTTGCATCAGATTGCTGTCGTTGGAGATGAAATGTTAAAGACGGATCTTAGTAATACGTTGGGAGCAGAAGATTTCGAACGTGGAAATCAGCAGAAGAGTAGGCAACACCAGCAATATCTTACAGCTCATAATGAGGCGAAAGTTAAACCTATTTGAGCACATTTTTAGGCTAGCGAAGACTGTGGCGTTTGGAGATACAGATGGTAAACACCAAGATGACGGCCATGTAGGGAATGGATCGACGACATCAAAGAGTGACGTGAGGAGGAAATTTACGAGCTGACAAGAAAGGCAAAAGACCTTTGCATTGGACACCAACGGGCAATGATCCGAAGGAAAAAGGATGGATGAATGATTTACATAAGACATTATATTCTGTACATCTGATATGGAAAACTATCTTGTATTAAGAATTTTTCTCACTGAATTAATATGGCTCAGTTGCAGCAACGCGTACACTGTGCGTGTATAGTAACTGCGGATGTTCTCGTTTTTAAAAACCGGTGTGGCACAGTGGCCGATCGGTGAGAGCGGTAAGCCCGTAACGTTCAGTGTGTGCTGAGCGCGCGGGTTCGAGCCTCGTCCGGGGCGTCACGGCGTAGGGACCTTGAGCAAATCCTTCGCGCACCATTGTTCTGCAGTACAACAGCAATTACGCCATCGAGGCGTGTGTATGCGCTTCTGAGGAAAAAGATGTTGGAAGAAGGGCGGTATTAAATTTTGGAAAATGAACGAAATGAATGAATGAATGAATATATGGCTTCAACCATGCTCATTTTTCAATGAAAAGGTCAGGTCACAACCGCTTGCCCTTTTGAATAGACGCCACGCCATTAGGGCCCCTGTACTAGGACCATGCAACAGCCTGAGATATAAATCTCCGAGGTATTGCATCGTTTGCCTTAAGAGTTGTTCGTTGTCAATTAGCTAATGTCAATCAACACGTGTTCTGACATTGTGTCGAGTTTTCACAGCTTAATACTGGATGTCTTTTTAACCCGCAGAGAAATAATTCCATGTCAACCAATCCCACATGTGTTAATCGCGATATTTAAATGCTTGATGATGATGTGTAATTTATTTCCACGCAGGGAAATTACACATCAGCCACTAGACAGATAAGACGCCATTGTCGTCTCGAATACAAATAATATGCCTTTATATGACAGGGACCCTATCATTTTATTATCTGAGGGCAAAAGGGATAGCAATACTCATCTCGCAAGTATACAATTAAACTGGTGTTCAAATTCAAGCCAAGACAGTAAGCACACTAACCTGTTATACATGTATCAGAAGATATTCACTCCCTGAAAAACAGCAAACAGTCCAAACTCATCGTATTGTGTAGTCAGCGAGTATCCAGCTTTTAAAGCCTCATAATTATTTGCATGGAACCTATAACGTGAGTCAATCTGATTATAATATTAGGCCTACATATAAGCTTTTTCACTTTCGGCTTACAAATAGGAACATAAAACCATATAAGATGTAGCTAGTATTATGTATAGGCCCACAGCGTACACAAATGCGTAGGAGATTGTGCAACTTAATTAAGCTATCTCAACTGAGGGCTGTATGTTCTCATTCTACAACGGTAGGCCGATGGAGATAAAATTATTGATTCATCTGTTATCGCTTATGTGCGAGATGAAGCCTTGAGAGCATGTGGCCTGAAATGAGCTTAGTGAGTAAGTAACGATGCGAAGTGGTCCGCGTAGATAAGCCAAGGTAACCGTCAAAGTAATTTTTCATTCATGCAAACTGAGGGGATAGGCTTCGAGAGGTTCTTATAAAGCGCTATATAAATAGCCTAATACATACATAGGCTCCACAACAGGAATTGGTGACTGTGGTGACATCATCGATCTTGTTGGAGGAAGTGGAAGAGGAGTGGCACTGGGCGGAGGGGGTACCTATGACACAAATACTGTCGATGCACAGACCAAACTCAACAGGTGTAGCGATTTCAAATTACCCCACATTCACTTTACCCCCCCCCGCCGGTAACTTGAAATCGATTTCAAGTTACCCCCCTACGATTTCAGATTACCCTCAGGGGTAATCTGAAATCAGTTTCAGGCTACCCCCGGTAACTTGAAATTGATTTCAAGTTATCCGCCGGTAACTAACTACTCCACTGCCTTGCAGTTCAGCAGTGCCAGTCCCAAGCCTGGAACCACATCTTGCAACAGAAAAGACACATGTAAAGCTCAAACTCATTGTCGTGGCAGGTCAGTCGGGAGATGAGAGGGTCATGGACCCATCTGTGAAGGGTCGTGGTGAAAGCCAAAGGAAGCCAAGACTCAGAAGTCTCAAATCTTAACGACCAAAGTCAAGGAAAAAATTGGATATTAGAATGTAAGAACATTATGTTACAAGGAAGTTGGCGCATGTGGTGAGAGAGATGTAAGAATACAAACTTGAAATACTGGGGCAGAGTGAGATGCGATGGACCTGCAGTGGCACCATTGTGTCTCAAGGAATAAGCATCTACTAAGGTGGAGCCAAACATAAAAAGAGAAGTGGGCATAATGGTTGGCCAAAAATGATATCAGCTAATTGGATGGGAACTAGTAAGTGAGAATAATCAGCATCAGACCACAAACAGGGCACACCACCACTTTGAACTTGCAGCATGTGCTAAGTCTTCTTTTTACTTTTGATGAGTTAAGTAGAGAAGTCAAAAGTTACATCCCTAGTTGTTGTATATTTATGTTTTAATTACACTACTTTCTTCACCAGTTAGGCTAAATCTTTAATATCTTATGTTTGTATGTTACAATGTGATGCACTTTGATCTCGTGTAGCCTATTACTGATTTCACACATTTTACATTTCTTTGACTTTTATATATTATTCTTCACACCTTAAAACTAGCCTTCTATCTTTATGTGTTACAAGTTTTATAAACAGACTGGTTATCATTAGTTGAAAGCATAACAATTTAACATTTTGACTCATTCAGAGAGGGGGTAATGCGAACACGGAGAGGGTAATCTGAAATTGATTTCAGATTACCGGGGGGTAACCTGAAATGGGGGTAACTTGAAGTCTTCACACCGGTGTTTGGCAGTATGAACTTGCATCAGTGGTGGCTCTAGGTTTTTTCAACATGGGGACCACGGAGGGGTCGTGGACCCGACAGGGAGGCCCATTCGATACCCACATTTTTTCGAAACTGAGAGTGCTTAGCTTCATACTGAGTGACATCGACCAGATGAATGTATATGTATTATAGAGCAACCTGAATTCAACAGTCTCACGATTATAACACTTTGGAAAACTGCATGACTTTTATTTAGAAGTACAGCATAAACTATACACTATACACAATACATACGCTTAATGAAAAACAAGTTTACGATTGAAATGAAAGTAGCTTGCAGAGAACAGCACAAATTTAAAGTCTGGTAATAACGACAAGCCTATAGCTTCAAGCCTCTAGCTTCAAGCCTCTAGCTTCAAGCCTCTAGCTTCAAGCCTCTAGCTTCAAGCCTCTAGCTTCAAGCCTCTAGCTTCAAGCCTCTAGCTTCAAGCCTCTAGCTTCAAGCCTCTAGCTTCAAGCCTCTAGCTTCAAGCCTCTAGCTTCAAGCCTCTAGCTTCAAGCCTCTAGCTTCAAGCCTTTGGCTACTCTTTCCGAATTTTGCCCCCCCCCCACCAGCATCACCCTTTAACATAATTATAGGCTACCAAAGCATCTCATTGATCACTGCAATTTTGTTACTTGCCGAAGTTGCCGTAACAAAACGGCAAGGCCATCTTGTTTCACTGAGCTGCTGAAATTGCCTTGCCCAAATCCCAGGATGTAACTCACTACGTGCTTTAAGCTGCCCATTTTTTTATGCTGGTTTATCGTGTCTTGAAAACATATTTGGTCTACTTGAAAACTTTGAACGGTGTCAACGTCAATTAGCAGCTACATACTACTTGGTATTATTTGTTTCGTCATATATAACTTAAAGTAGCTGTGAAGGAAGAAAGTTTGAGTTATAAGCCATGGAGAATGAGGGTGGTGAGACTGTGATTTACTTCTCGATCTTTTGCTTCAATTGGTGCCTCTCTGTTGAATACGCTTTCTGCTTCTGTTCGCTCTAAAATTCTATCTGGCAATCTCTTGTCATCTTTTGCTTTTCTCAAAACCTACATCTTCTTGTGGGACTTTGCGCACTGGCAGCGCTTCTGAACGGTTCACCCTACTAGAGGCGCCATTTTAAGTAGGCCTACTTAGATACAAAACAATCCATATAAATAAAGTAAAGATTCTGTGCGTGTGTGTCTCTTTGTCCGGCTATGCATTTGCTCAGTTTTAGAGCCGTTGGCTCGGAGAACACCTGGGACACCCAGTAGAGGGGTTGGTGAACCCGCGGCCGCAATCTTCCTGCTCTCCAGGGCCTGTCTCACCCGTGCAACGTCGGGTTCCCCAGCTAGTAAAATATAGGCCTAATACTTAAAGTCCTCTTATGCATATAATGGGTTAAATCACAGAGCAAACTATATTCGATGGGACCGGAGAGGCAACTTCAGAGTCTCGGTGCCATTAGATGATATATCGTAAAGTTACGGGAGACAAATAGTTTCCAATGCATATTAACAAAGTAAGAATTGCTATACTGACCAAGTATTAAGCCAACCCGAGACAGCATGTTCAAAAAATTTGTTTGATCAGTTGATTTTGAGGGGGCTTTCGTTGCTGGACAGCTGGACATAGATGATCGTACACGTGAATTTCATTGCATTCTCTATAGTTCGTACGATTTACCTTTAGTAAAATGATTCTGCTTCCAATTGTGCCTTAACTTTAGGTTATTGGCGTAGAGAATTCGTGTTGCTCCAATATTAATATTTTTTCAAGGCAACGCTCTGTGAAGATATACTGACCGCGCAGAGTTTTGGAACTGCCAGACATACAGCTGGTGGTACGGTCCCTCTGTGGAGCCGCCACTGAGCTGACATCCTGTCAGATTCGTCGGTCCCTCCTCTGTGGGAGAAGCCTGGAGTCACCGCTGCCGCCACGGGAGACAGGCATAGCAAGATATTTCATGCCAGGACACCAAATACTGGACAATTAATCCCACATACCCTTAATACCCGTAGTTAATACCCGCACATAGTAAGCAAGACTATTGTACGACTGCTACTGTCCGAATATAAAGGAAAGTTTCATGCATTTAAACCGGATAAATTACATTTTTTAGATTTTGGGTTCCATTATCAGCGACCATAGATGTGAACTTTGGCTGAAGTAGCAAACGTAGTCCAGACCAATTGTTATACAATGTGATTATGAACATACGGTGCATCGGGACAAAGCCAGCGGAACCACGGCTTGGTGTTGTATAAAATCGGTGGAGTTTCACTGCAAGGCTCGTTTGACAACGAGAGGTCCTCAAATAATTAACGATCAAAATGAACAATCAATCCACCAAGGTCACGGATCAACGCAGGGGCGTCAATCCCCTCTGAGTGATGGAGGCAAACCCCCGGTCCCAGGCGTCAGGAAGGCAAGATACTCTCCTAAGAATAAAAATATCCCTCTTCCTGAAATTGGAGGCATTTGCTTCAGGACCCACAATCTGGACGCCCCTGGATCAACGGCATTGGTCCGTAAGGTGGTTGCCAAAATTAGGTCAGCCATGGACCGCGTCAAAGCCGGAACTACACCACACCCTCTCAGGCCTCTCCGTCACAGGATACAGCTTCCGGAAATCTAACGCAAGCTATACTCACTGTGTATAATAAAAAGGGTCAGCAGTGACTCGAACTCTGCACCGCTATTGACACAAACGGATGATGTTCTCCCCTAACATGATTATGCGCCTGCTGATTATTATTTCGCCGTATCGGAGGTTAATACGGGATAGGGAAGAAGCGATTGTCTACGCTTGGTTCTCCTGGATAGTCTGGCGAAACCCGACGTTCGGTTAACCGATGAGACATTGTCTGATGTCCAACCCATAATTTTAAACTATTCTTTATTCATTTTTCTCCTGCATCGATCAAGCAGCCGCATATCGTGTGTACTCACGAACAAAACCAGTTGCTTTGTATACGTGATTAAATATGCTGTGAAATCACTTTTGCCCGAAGCCAATCCACGGGAAGTTCTTGTCGACTTCGAAAGGGCAGTGACGACAGCGTTTGAGGCAGCTCTCTCCCTCAGTACGTGCGAGACAGGATGCTATTTTATCTGACCCAAAGTGCTATTGCCAAAGTAAATGAAATTGGCACGAAGGTAGACTTTCAGAGCGACGTTGCTCGGCGTCCATTGCCTGCCTGTCGTCGTCTGAGAATTATCCTCGCGTATCTCCACTTTTTTCCGAAAACGTGTTTAGAGTTAATTATTAGCAATTTATTATCTATCTTTACTGTGTGTGTATATATGTATATTACATTATATCATACATTATATTACATTAAATCTGCATACATCAGCGACTGCATTAACATCACAAAATAGGTAACAATCAATACGATCACCTGGGCGTCCGGACTAAAATTGCCAATAATTCTTTTCTCAGTGTTTCCTCCGCGTACCACTTGTCGGATTTAAACAACTATAAGATACCCGAAGACTCCTGGCCAGCGGGATCATTCCATCCCTTCAGGGACCCCTACACAACATTTATGCATTTATACCAGAAATTTGATTATTATATTCTTTGTATATTTTTGCATAAGTGCTCTCTACGTCCTGTAAACCGACGCATAAAGATGGTTCACTAGCATGAATATCTGCTTTGAGAATGAGCGACCGGTATTCAATATTTTAACGATGAGCTAAATTGGCCTCTCAAGAACACTTCATCCTTAAAGTGTTGTGCAAGCGTTCCGTTTTAATAGTTTTATCAGGCTATTTTAAAAAAATGTAAACGATTTATCACCAAAAACAGACGAATATCGGCCTATCCTGGATATATTCAGACAATTTGTCCCAGTAAGTGTATGGAGTTTAAAATGTCTTCTGCTCATTTTCCAGAACTCACAGTAAACGGCATTGTTTCTCAATTATCCCTAATTATTTTACAACGATACTTTCAACCTAGCTAATTTTGTGAACTTGAAAGACAAGTGTTTTTGAATCAATTGTAAATCATGAAGTAGGACCTACCAAAACGAGCAATTGACAAAGAAATTCATGCTATAGCTGATAGTGTGACTGGTTTAACAACCAGAGCTCAAATAGATACTCGTTGCTTGTGTGCATGACGATAATTATAATAGATGCAACGAAATCAATCAATAAAAAAATCTTTGTTCCTCGCGTGTATGTAGACTACCCACCAAATAATAACCTCTTGAGGTGGTGGGTGGGGTTACCAACGCCAGATGGTAACCTCTTGGGGGGGGGGGGTGTAAACACTGTCAATGCACAAACCAAGAAATAATACCTACATTTGTGGCAAGCACGAAACAAGTACCATTACATACGCACACCTAATGTTATCTGCCCATACCTTGGGGCCTTTTGCATGTCCTCGGGGCTTTTAATTACGCTAATATCTCATAGGCCAACTCGAATCCATTTTGTTCTGCGAACGGAGCTATACGAATTATCCGATCACATGGCACTACGATAGAACTGGTATTGAGTCGCAGAAGAGTCAGTGCTCATGAATAAGCTGGTGACCTGCGCATCGCTTTAGAAGTTTTGAGTGATGTGCGGTTACGATCACGTGCAAGTTGTCCGATTACATGTATATATACACACATGTGTATATATAATATATATATATGTATGTACAATAACAATGCATACATATGCATGTATGTATATATGTAGGCCTATGTTATCGGTCGAGCTCTTCAGCCCGAGTGGAAGAAAGAGACCCGTAAAAGGGACCTTATCACCTGACGTTATTAGTCTTCACCCAGTTTTCCCCTTTTAAACAATTCCAGTTCGTGCGTGATCGAGTACACTCGATAAGGTGCATGGTTGAGCACGCTCGTTCAGACGGATGTGTCAAGACTTCAGAGAGACAAACAAACTTTGTTAGTCTTTTAATGACTGACAGATATGCTGTTGTCCGCAGTCTGTCATTATTTTCATCATCCACTCTGTTGTGTACAATGTCATATATATATACATATATATACACATATATACATATATATACGTATAAATATAATGTGCATACGTAAATACATTCATAAAATATATGCATATATAAATGGTACCCCTATGATGATTGTACCCTAGTTGAAGATTCAATGTTCAGTTTAGCGTGTCTGTTTGAAAACCTTCGATATGACCAATTTGAACAGTTAGCAGGCTTACATTGTTTCAACTTGCGCTCAAATAACATAATAAACTATATATGAGAGATTATTAGCCTATCCTACAGAAATTTAAAATTTACTTCCGATATTGACTGTGTCAATAGACGAAGCAACCAGCCAATCTAAGAGCTTTCGGAGATTACCACGGGTGAAAGGCGCCACTACCTGTCAATGCCTGACTTCCTGTCACTTGACTTGATGTCCTTTTCACAGAAACTTATCGTTGTTAAACTTCGCAGTCAACTATTTGCACGGCAGGACTAACTGTTCGAATAGATCATATAAGATTTGATTTTGGTGTTTCTAGAAAAGTTCTACCAAACCCAATAACCATTTCACACACGCCATTTGAGTTGTACAAAATTGTCCCATCAAATGTCAAATAAAGTCAAAAATTATTGTTCACCAAATCAGTTATATACAGAAGCAGCAGGAATATGAAATCTTGCTAGTGATCACATAAACTATGGTTAATACATTTGTACATTAGCAAACAAAAGGTGGGTTATAAGCTACCCCAAAGGAACAATGAAATTGCCTCATTACACAAGATTATTACAATGGAGTGATAATAACAATATTAACCAATTAAGGCTTAATTAAATGTTTTTGACACACTTGTTCAATAACACTGTTTCGCAATTAAAAAGACAATATTCGCCATTCATGGCTCAGTGAGTTCAATTTTCACGCTAGCATTTAACACTATTGTGCAGTTGTTCGATTATAATATACTATCATGCATTAACAAAGTCAATTATGATATGTGAGAGCGACAATGACGATAGAAACAATCCGAACAGACATTTGATGGGACAATTTTGTACAACTCAAATGGCGTGTGTGAAATGGTTATTGGGTTTGGTGGAACTTTTCTAGAAACACCAAAATCAAATCTCATATGATCTATTCGAATAACTTCCTTTGCGCTGTTGTCATAATGCTGAGGACGGCTCTCGTAAATAAGGGGATGCCCTGCGCTTAGCTTTTTAAGTGTGACGTTTACGATTTCGAGGACATCAATGAATGATGGTCTTTTGATGCAATTAGTATAGATCATTCAGTGTTAGTGATACAATAATGGAAACGCCAAAGATCATCAGTTCTGTGTATTTAAAATGGAATTCGGAAATAGTAAGCGTCGTCTCCAAATTCAACAAGTGCATCATATATTAGCGTGCGGCACGGTGGCTAATCGGTTAGAGTGGTCGGCACGTAACACTCAGTGTGCGCTGAGTGAGTGGGGTCGACCCTCGTCCGAGGCGTCAGTCACTGTGTAGGAAGTCCTTCGCGCACAATAATTATTGCTCTGCAGTACAACTGTAATTGCGCCGTCGAGGCGTGTGCACTTCTGAGCAAAAGATGTTGGGAGAAGGGCGATGCCAAATTTCGAGAGTTTCAATTTCAATGTATATAGGCGCATGTCACAAGCTCATTATAGTGCGCAAATGGCTTAAGATAGAGTTGAACTACGCCTAAGCTATGCTGTGCAGCTGTGTGGATTAGGCCTAATAGTATACACAATAGTCTGCAGAAAAAATATTTATCAAGTCATGTCGGTTTTCCATTTTCGAGAAATAATTGACCAAGATTTGCTAGCGATTCGCTGTTTTGAACCGCACGCGACTTTGCTACGGTTCAAATGTAACAAGGTTTGGATAGGGGGGGGGGGGGCATAAATAAAAAAATATTGCGCGAAGCCCCCTGCCTCCCCTTGTTACACCCCTGGACCCAACCAAACTTGCATTTAGTGCTAATTTTTAGTAATGTTATTTATCGTCATTTTCTAATGTCGATAAAACGCAACACAGTCAGACCCCTAGACCAGATAATAATATAAGACAATAATATTCAGGGGGTGTAATAAGCGGGGGCAGGGGCACCGGTCCCCCAGTTTCTAAACTGGGGACAAAGCCTCCCTCCCCCGTTTTAGTGCTCAGTGCCCCTATGTGCCCTCCAAATCGGTTCTGTTTCATGTTTCTCCAATGGTTTTTTAGGATGACTTTTGTTAACATAATTTGTGCCCCCATTTTTCAAATTTCTGGGGGTCAAAATTCAAAAAGTGGGAGTCCAAATTTAAACAAAAATTATGCTCCCACTTTTCAAAACCTTGTTACACTTATGGTAATATTGATATATTTTATGTTCATTATTAAACCTAACAGTGAAGATTCAGTTTGTTTCGTTTAGCCTAAACTTGCTCTCTCCATATATTCATGCAAAAGAAGTCGAGATGATACTTAGTACTAACTGGATATTAATCAGGATGTTATAAGAGTATGAATTCCTTATGAGACAAGATACGACACAAGATACAGTTTTGAGTTGCAACGATCGGGTATAGAAGGGACAAGTTGCCCTATTAGTTTGCGCTCTAATACCTTTGCCATATTAAAGTTTACTGATATTAGCTGATCACGCCAGAGTATGATATCTCCGAAGTCAATCGCATCACAGTAGGCGCCTATGATGTGAACAAAATTTTGCTTCAAGATGCTGGCTTAATTCTAAGATATTAATCTCAAGCTATAGTACGGTCCTTGCACGGGGGCTCCTTCCGGGCGTTTATTCAAATGAGCGAGCGGTATCATAAAGCTTTCAAATGCTTCAATGCAACAAACTGGCATATCGAAGCCGTATAATATGATTATGGCCGCTATAGAAACGTTGAACTCACACAAATGACCACGGTCCAGGGCGCATATGTCTTTTTCCGCCTCTGTCTCTGCCGTTATCTGCCTGTCTTTCAAATGCAATATATATCTTATTTGTATTCATATAAATGTCGTCTCGTATCAATCATTTGCCGTTCGGGAGTCGATGGTTAACTGTAATAAACCGTTTACAACTTAATGCTACTAAGTACCGGAATCGTTGTCTCAGAAGTTAATGGACCTTTCAATATGATAGGCCTGCGATAGCTTCTAGGCCACGTGTCGTCCTATTCTGAACCAGGTGTGCGAGGGTAGACCATAAATTGTGTCTTCAAATCCAGTAACAGGATCAAATTTGTATCAAGTTGAAAATTAGGGTCTGTCAAAAACATGGTGGGTCGAAATGGGTCCGGCCTTTGGACCCGACCCAATCTGACCAACCAGTATCTTGACCAGGCTTGACCCACTGAAAGTACAGATATTCTTTACCCAATCCGATTCGATCCGACCCGACCCAACCGGATTCGAAGGTCATTCCTACACGAGGACAACTCTGATGTACGCTGCAAAAGATAATATAATTGCTATATCATTTGAGCCACTCTTTGACCACAGTTGGGCCACTCCTGGACCAATCATTCTCAACTCTTTGAGTAGACTGGTGTACGAATGAGACAAGCATAGTTAAATTTGCAAAAATTCGGGGAGCAGACATTTGCTCCCCGGACAAAAGACTCCTCGATAAGATAGTTGTACAGTCATACGATAGGGGTCTCTCTTACGCTATTTCACCTAATGCATGTTAATAGTTCGACAGAGCTTGCTGGAACAATATATATATATATATATATATACAATGTACATATATATTATATATTAGATACCCTAACTGCCTGGATGTCACAAAATCGAATGCGACTAAATCCGCAGAAGACTCAATATATCTGGCTCGGTACTCGCCAGCAGCTGAATAAGCTGGACTTGGGGTCTCTGTCTTCTGAATTCCCTAACTTTGTATTCTCCACATGTGTCATGGCTCTGGGTGTAATTTTGGATCAAGAACTGTCTTTTGTGAAGCATATTTCGGCATTGACTCGTTCCTGCTCTTATTCCTTGCGCCAGTTGCGGATTGTTTCCCGCTCTCTCTCCTCATCTTCCGCTGCCACCTTGGTTCATGCCTTTATCGTTAATCGATTAGATTACTGTTCCTCTATTTTCTGTGGGCTCCTGCAGTTCCGATTGCAACCATTGGAGATTGTTCAAAAGGCCGCAGTTCGTCTGATTGGCTGTGTTCCTAAATTTGGCCACATATCTACGTACATGCGGGACGTCCTTCACTGACTTCCGGTTAGGCAGCGCATTCAATATATGATCTCCTCTATTGTCTGGCATTGTGTTGTGGGCAATGCGCCTGTCTATCTTAAGGATCTGTTCACCTTAACTTCGGCTTCCTCTGGTCGCCGATCTCTTCGTTCGGCCTCTGGAGGGGACTTTGTGGTTCCACATGCTCATACAGTCACCAGGCAAAATAGAACTTTCGTAATTGTGGGTCCCACTGTTTGGAACAACCTCCGCTCTCTCTCGCGCGACCTGTCTGGCTCTTTCGATAAACTTCTTAAGACCTTCCTTTTTGACCGGGCTTTGGTTGTGAGTGCCTATGTCTTGAAGAGGGGCTATATACATTGCATTGATCGATCATTTGATATATATTGTCGGGTGTAAATTTATACATCCTACATTATATATATATACAATGTATATATATATTATATAAGCACGTAGGTGCAGTATGATACAGTTGAATTTGATATATTGCCCTCCCTCTATGGTTCTGAAGTCCACACACGCATCCTGAGCAATTGTGAGTGAAGGTCTTGACCCTATGTCCCCATAAACAGCGACTGTAGTATCGACAGCAGGAAGACAAATCCTCTACACGTTTCTTGCTAATCTCGAAGAACGAACCTTGGCCTGTAAGTGGAGGCTCATAGCGTCACAGGTCATATCTCAAACCAAGGCAATGTAAGTATATTTGGAATGAGGAACATCCTGTTCATAATGAGCTCTAACGTCTTCTTGAGATCAATTGATAGGCAGTAAGTAGGGTCTAAGTCAAGGCAGTAAGGTGGTTCTAAATAATAATGAATAATAACAAAAATAATAATAATAATAATAATAATAATAATATTTAAAATATTTATAGTAGTAGTAGTGGTAGAAGTCGGGGAAGTATTGGAAGTAGTAGTAATAGTAGTAGTAATAATAATAATAATAATAATAATAATAATAATAATAATAATAATAATAATAATAATTGCCTGCACCAGTGGACAGGAGAACCCCATGTGATCCAGACAGTTCCGATCGCTTCATCCCGCTTCAAGTTTCCAAAGAAGATGTCGCCAGGGCAATCTCCTCTTTCCCTGCGGGTTCGGCTGGTGGTCCAGATGGCATTACTCCACAACACTTAAAGGATCTGATGGCCTATGGAGTAGATGACAACATCGGGCAACATCTATCTGACCTTGTCAATCTGCTCCTAAAGGGAGGTCTATCCGAAGAGGTGAATGAGGTCATCTATGGGGCAAACCTTTTAGCCCTGAGCAAGAAGGACGGAGGCATAAGACCGATCGCCGTGGGCTACACATGGCGTCGTCTGGCGGCAAAGTGCGCTAATTCGCATGCGGTAACAAGGCTGTCTCAACTGCTCGCCCCCATTCAGCTTGGGGTAGGCATTCCAGGAGGCGCTGAGGCAGCTGTCCATGCGACACGTCGCTGGATTTCCACAATGCCTGAGGACAGCGTTCTAGTGAAGCTCGACTTCGCCAATGCCTTTAACACTCTGCGCAGAGATTGTCTTCTAGAGGCAGTTGCTAGAGAGATCCCAGAGCTCTACCACTTTGCTCACGCTGCCTATTCAAACCATCCACTGTTGCGCTATGGTTCAAACACAATTCGATCCGAAGAAGGAACGCAGCAAGGCGATCCTTTGGGACCTCTGGAATTCTGTCTTGTGCTGCAACCGATTCTGATGAAGCTTCGTTCGGATCTGCGTATCGGATATCTGAATGACCTGACATTGGGAGGTAACAAGGAAACAGTGGCCGACGACGTTCAATTAATCGAGCAGGAATCAAAGAATCTGGGATTGCTATTGAACCGCAGCAAATGCGAAATCGCGTGTCACAACACCCAGATGCCGAACAATGACCCTGCGTTCCAAGAGTTCACGAGCATAGCCCTCGAGGACATGACCTTGTTGGGTGCACCTCTAATTTCAGGTCCAGCTGTGAACATGGTCGTTAATTCAAAGGCCAATGACCTCGAGAGGGCAATCGGAAGATTGTCCTTGCTTTATACACATGACGCTCTGGTTCTGCTGAGAAACAGTCTAAGTGTACCGAAGCTCTTGTACAGTCTGCGCACAGCCGTCTGCGCTGATTGCCCGGGCTTGGCTCGGTTTGATCAACTGCTGAGAGAAGGACTGTCAACCATTTTAAATGTGGACCTTGACGATGACCGCTGGCTCCAGGCTTCTTTGCCGGTGAGAGATGGTGGTCTGGGAGTTCGTTGTGCATCTACGCTGGCACTTTCTGCCTTTCTGGCTTCTGCTGCTAGTACAAGCGAACTCCAGGCATGCATCCTACCAACAGAGTCTGCTGAGGAACCATATGAACTTGCGAGTTCAGCACTCAACGCTTGGAAGACCCTGACAGATGCAGAACCACCAACAGGAGCAGCAAGTTATCGCCAGAAAGAATGGGACCTCCGATTCACAGACAAGGCATGGAAAGGTCTGCTGGATTCCAATAACAATCCATGCGACCGTGCTCGCCTGCTGGCCTCACGAGCACCTCATTCTGGAGACTGGATGCTAGCGCCCCCTGTGACTGCCCTAGGCCTGCGCCTCTCAAACGAGGATGTACGACTGGCAGCCGGGTTGAGGCTAGGAACGACGCTCTGCGAGCCACATTTGTGTCACCAATGTCAAGAGAGCGTCGACGCAAAAGGGCTCCATGGACTAATTTGTAGAAGAGGCAGCGGAAAACATCAACGACACAGCATGTTGAACGATGTCATCTGGAGAGCTCTTGGCAGGGCGAAGATTCCAGCGCAAAAGGTACCTCTCGGCTTGCTAAGAGAAGATGGAAAGCGACCGGACGGCGTCACGCTCATTCCTTGGACACGTGGTCGATGTCTGGCATGGGATGTGACAGTGCCCGACACCTACGCCAAGTCACATCTTGTCGACACATCTATCAGAGCTGGCGAAGCAGCCGAACGCGCAGCTAAGACGAAGAGGGCCAAGTATTCCACCATAACCAACACCCACGACTTCGTAGCCCTCTCCTTGGAATCCGGCGGCGCTTGGAGCAGTGAAGGACTGGAGTTCATCTCAGAGTTGGGTAGTCGAACGAGTGCTGCAACCCACGATCCAATGGAGACGTCATTTCTGTTCCAACGTATCTCAGTTGTTCTTCAGCGTGGGAACGCAGTCTGCCTCTTCGGGACATTGCCAACACTCCATTAGCTCATCATGGGCGATAACAACATAATGTGAAACATATATGTATAATAATAATAATTATAGATAATAATAATTGTATTAATAATAAATAATAATAATAATAATAATAATAATAATAATAATAATAATAATAATAATAATAATAATAATGTCAGACTTGCCTGAGCCGTCACAAACGTGTTCCTTACAGGTCACTGTGAGAAAAGTGGAAAATGCGAATAGATCGTTCCCAGCGGATTCAGCGGGGGGTCCGGATGGACAGCGACCCCAACATCTACTAGGCCTAATAAACACCATGGAATCGGCTGGTACATTACTCCAATCTACGACGGACTTCATGAATTTACTGCTGCGTGGTGATTGTCCTCTCGCGTTACGTGAACTGATATTTGGAGGCTCTCTTATTGCTCTTTCCAAGAAATCAGGGGGCCTCAGACCGATTGTCATCGGATATGTATGGCGCAGGCTGGCAGCAAAATGTGCCACTAGTTATGCCCTAAAAAGACTAGGACAGTTCTTCAACCCGCTCCAGGTAGGCATTGCAACCCCTGGAGGGGGAGAGGCAGCGGTTCACGCTGCAAGAAATTTCGTGACGAACATGCAACGAGACCAGATCTTCGTGAAATTGGACTTCGCAAATGCTTTCAACACACTGCGGAGAGATGTAATGCTTCGAGGCGTCCATGACACCATCCCAGAACTCTATGCGTTCACCCACCAGGCATATTCAATTGAGGCCAATCTGCAATTCGGTCGATTTGTAGTGAAGTCTAGGATGGGACATCAGCAGGGAGACCCGCTAGGGCCACTGCTGTTTTGTCTGTCCCTGCAGCCGACGTTAAGGGAATTGCGGTCTCTGTTCAAGCTTGGGTACCTCGATGTTCTTTCCCTAGGGGGAAACGTGGATGACGTTCGACAAAATTTGATAAAGATAAAAGAGCTTGAGACCACGCTCGGAATTTCTCGGAACGGACTTAAATGTGAATACTACTCAGAGGCAGAGTTGATTGGAGAGGGTTTTGAGGACTTCAGAAGACGAGAACTAGAGGAACTGACCCTTTTGGGTTCTCCACTGTTCAGAGGGAAGGCCCTTGATGAAGCCATGCAAGAACACATCTAATACTTTGATCGAATAGTGAAAGACCTTATGGACCTCCAGTCACAAGCAGCACTCATATTGCTGAGATCCTGTTTCGGGGCGGCAAAGATGACTTACCTGCTGCGGACTTCTCCGTGCTGGAACCACCCGTTATTGGAAACAATAGACCATCAGACTATAACAGGACTGGACAAGATCCTCAACACGGAGCTCAATAACATTCAGTGGTTACAAGCTTCGCTCCCGATTAGAGATGGAGGACTCGGGACCAGGCGGGTATCGAGGCTGGCAACTTCAACCTATTTGTGGGCGCCATCCTAGCCGTGGAAGAGTGGAGCGACGTGTACCAGAAGGAAATGTTCAAAGCTCGTAAGGATTCCCTTCCAGTGACGATGATACCGGTCCCGATCCAACAGAAGACCTGGGACAGACCTTTGATAAACGAAGATAAAACGAAAGTCTGGTCCGGATGCGACAACCCACTTAGTCAAGCTAGAATGAAAGCATTATATGCCCGCACGCCGGAGACTGGCTTTGGACTATCCCTTTTGCGTCCTGTGGGTTGGGATTAAACGATGAGGCGGTCAGGATTGCAGCAGGACTTCGCCTAGGACTAGTGCTCTGTACACCGCATCCATGTCAATACGGGGGAAGCGTCGATCCACGTGGACATCACGGTCTGGTCTGCAGAGGATCAATGGGAAGAGCAGCACGACATTCTGCCATAAATGAAATAATCTGGAGAGCTCTCTTGAAAGCGGACATTCCGAGCTCAAGAGAACCATCGGGACTGATCCGCACCGATGGCAAGAGACCAGATGGCGCCACATTAATCCCATGGGCGAGAGGCAGACACCTAGCATGGGACGCAACAGCCATTCACACATGCGCATCCTCTTATGTACATCTGACAGCATCAACAGCCGGTGGAGCAGCAGAACATGCAGCAGAACGAAAGTGCATCAAGTACTCATCCCTCCCCACCACGCATGATTTTGTGCCAGTGGCCATCGAATCACTGGGCCCCATAAACCGCACCGGAATGAAGTTTCTACAAGAGCTGGGTTGCCGTATGACACAGGTAAAGGGAGACCCACGCGAAACAACTCATCTTTTTCAGTGTCTATCTATTTGTACACAACGTTTTAATGCAGTGGCATTCGGGGGCTCTTTCGTTCAGCCCGATGGGGACGAAAACCTGTAACAGTAATAATAATAATACAATAATAAAAATGAGAATAATAATAATAATAATAATAATAATAATGTATAATGATGATTATGCTGATGATGATGATCGTGATGATGGTGATGGCGCGACGACGACGATGATAATGATAATAATGTCCGCTAACTCCAATTTTATGGCACACCCTAGTTTAGTTTCATATAGCCTAAGGGATCATTTTACCCTCAGCAAAAAATAATAATACCGATGATGATGATGATGGCAAATAATATTCATAAGTATAGTAATAATAGTAACAACAATAATAATAGTAATAATAATAATAATAATAATAATAATAATAATAATAATAATATTAACGAAAATAATAGTAATACTCATCTAGCACACTAATTATAAAATTCGAAGGTGATTGTGGGCTACTAGTGAATGTATTTTATACAACAAACATCGATTAATTTTATCCTATAAATTGAGAGATTAAAAAACCTGTATCGTGTCCCTCGGTCTCTTCTTGGGTTTTCGTTTTCCTAAGACAACTTTGTTCTTCATTCCATAAGTGGTAGCATATGCTGCTCGCGACGTGAATCCTCTGTCATAGTCAAAGTGTCCAATCACTCTCCTGTTATACATAGCATCTTTGTTGAGGCTGCCGTGCGAAAGCACTCCTGCCTCAGACATGTGAACGGCAAGAATTGTCTCCGTGGCATCGATTACTTTCACTCCGTCACTATTTGCCATCGCAACCAGGTAGTTATCGTAAGCTGGGCGACCGATGACGACATTCCTAAGGTTAGACCAATTGAATGAACAGCCTAGAAAGAAAGAAAAACGACGTCACCAATTGCAAATATCAGGAGACTTATGATGATGATGCGCTACTCAGAGTAACAATGATGATACGTTACTTAGAGTAAATATCGTCTATTATCCCAATGACACGGTCTCACTGGAGTAAAAGTGATAGCGTGGCCATCTACCGATTAATCGTAGGATACAGTGCTAGATGGCTAGAGGCGAAAAGAAAGAGCCAGCTGCTTGGAACCAGTTGATTAGAGCCGTTTGGTTATAGTCAGAATGCTAGAGCCAGTTGGTTAGAGCTAGTAGGGCAGTGATTGTAGGTTTGAACCAGATGGTTAGAGCCAGCAAATTAGAGCCATTCGGTTTGAGCCAGTTGGAGCCAATTGATTAGAACCAGTAGGCCGGAGATGGTTTATGTTCCAGCCAGTGGGTCAGGGCCAATGGGTTAGAGTTGGTAATAATGTTCACATTTCAACACACAGAAGACACACAATAGACAGCTGCGTATACTTATGCCTACCCTGAAAATATTTCTCACTCATGACTGTACAGCGTCATCGATTGATACTTGGTCATTGACTGACTGACTGACTGACTGATCGACTGATCTTTTCATCTAATTGCCGAGAACCTCTGAACCTCACTTCCTCTTAAGCAGACATTTATTCATCAATGCAGCCCGCAGTTACACGTTATTCTGGGTTGATGAATAAAATTATGTTTGACTAGAAGCTGGATTGATGAAATGAATTCTTCCTTAAATGGAGTTTGGATTGATGCTAAGAATTCCTCCCTGAAAGAAGTCGCAATGATGAAAAGAATCATGCTTAAATTGAAACTGGATGCATATGAGTTATCTTCTAGCCACAGAACCCTTTCATCAAACCCGCTTCCATTAGAAAATAATTTTTTCCATTATTCACGGTTCTTGTTAGGTAGAAATTCTTTTCGTTAACACTTCTAGTTAGACAAAAGTCACTTCATCAGTTGCTTCTACTTAAGCAGAATTCTTCTATAGTTCCAACTTCCATTTAAACAGCATTCTTTTCATTATTCAATCTTTGAATTATGCAGAAATATATTCATCAATAAAGCTTCCACCTAATCATGATTCTTTTCATATATCCGGCTCCCAGATAAACTGAATTTGTATCGATATAGCTCCTAGTTAAACATTATTCTTCTCACCGATCCAGTTTCTACTACCGACTTTTTTATTCGCGACATTTTCCTTGCGAGTTCATCATTTTTTTTATCACAGGGCCACAGTAACCCATACGAAACAGTTGTGCTCGATGACTGAGATCAGTGTACGGGAATAAATAATGCTCTGAAACGATGCCATTCGTGATTTGGTTGGCAGGTCAGTAGATGTTGCGTGGTTAAAAATGTTCGGAATGGCTGTAAAGAACCATGAGTCTAGGTTATAGTATGGAACAAAAGCTAATCTTGAGAGAAAGTCTCTGAAATGAGTGTCAGTGTTCCTATAAAAAGGACATCATTCGATGAAATCAATAACAGTGAATTTTATAATTATTAGCTTCGGCAACAGACAAGACGCAATAGACAAATTTAAAGCACAATTCAATGCACTGTAGAAGTGGATCTCTACTTACAACTTGATGCTTGCATGTCCTAAGACGGTCAAAAACAAATTTGAAACCGTGTTTTCCATTAAAAATCCGCCTGCTTAGGTAGCATAGCAGAGCAAAGATGCTTACTTGTCCAATGACTCTTGAATAAAAATCTTAACTGTGTTATCCACTTAAAATCCGCCTGCGCAGAATGTTCGACAATAGAGCAACTGCTGTTCTGTATTCTTGGGCATTCTTTAGTTTATTAATTTTACGTATACTTAAAGAAACATTTTAAAAATAAATTGTCTTGAAACCGTCCTGAGTGGAACAAACTCTTGTTGTGTAACTTAAATTTAATGAGTTTACTTCATTTTGACCTTCGTGAACTGAACTGAATCAAGTCAAGCTAACAGAAAAAGCTGACTTTATGGCAGTTCGTCTCGCTTATATAATATATATATATATCTATATTCGTAATTACAATT
The DNA here is from genome assembly GCA_959347315.1 of Bimastos eiseni. Taxonomy (NCBI): domain Eukaryota; kingdom Metazoa; phylum Annelida; class Clitellata; order Crassiclitellata; family Lumbricidae; genus Bimastos; species Bimastos eiseni. The sequence continues at coordinate 17,539,328 of OY365820.1, forward strand.
ACCAAATTACAATACAGATCGCCAATAAATAAACTTCCAGAAAGTCTTTAAGAGGTTCCTGGGGTGATCAAACCACACCACTGAGTAAATATTTTATCGCAACCATAAAGAGCAAACATTGAACCTCTGGGTTTGAACCCACAACTTGTAAAAATTCCAACTTTGGATCATACTGATCATGAATTTTCATTTTAAATATTTGGTTTCGCCTTTAGGTTCAAATACTGCGCTGAAACGATACAGGTCGTGACTTGGTTGGCAGGTCAGTAGCCTAGATGCTGTCAGATTTTAAATATTTGTAATGGCTCTTTGCTGTAAATTTAAAACGTTATCTACATTATAAATTGAAATCAGATTTACCTTTCTTGGTAAATAAGAAATAGTCAATGGCGGAATCAATAAATAGTTTTCCTTTTGTAGTTGCCGTATGACGTAATCGACTTTTCGCAAAATCCTGTAGATCGATGGGCACGCTGGCGTTTACGTTAACATTGGTTCGTCTTCCGATAACCAAGACATTGTTTTTCAACTCGTCCAGTTTACCCTGGATCGCCCCCAGCGTCTTTACAAGGCTATCATCGTACAGGATATCCGCGTTTGCAAAGCCGTAAAACACGGATTCGTATCTGTCGAATACAGCTCGATACATGTCTTTAAGAAATGGTGTTCCTGCCGGGTTAGCTCCTTGCAACGCTAACACATCCCAGCCAGAGCGTCTCGCCTCGTCTGCTAGAGAAGAATTTGTGTAATTCATGAACAGAACCGGTCGCACGTAAGGTGAAAACGAAGGCCAGTTTGTCAAGACGATGTTGAACGCTATCTGGTGATGCGGTATGAGTCCAATCTCTTTGATTGTTGTGAATAGGGTCAGGTAAGTCAGAGATGACTTTTGACTGCTATTGGTGGAATTAACTCCTTGACGAACCAGAGATGGTTGATCTAGAATGTAGAAATGGTACCGTCCCCCTACGATCCAGTTGTTTGTGTTATAATGGAACGATAGAAATAGCGCAGTGAAAAACGACATGGTGGTCAGCAAAAGCAAAATTGCAGGAAATCTCCTCATTTTGAAATTGCTATTTCAAATCTGTGGTGCTGGACAATTATTCTAACGACTAAGACTACGACAGTAAGAAAAGGTTAATTGCCTAATCGAGAACTTCAACTTATCAGTTGTGGAGCCTTTGCATATATAGTTTTGCAAAGGGTGCGAAACAAGTTTCTGACCCATGAAATGTTTGCTCTGGATATACATTTAACCATTTATATTGCTATTCGATGTGCAGCAGACATGTGCGGCATTTCACACAGTCAAGATAAGTCTATTTCTGACCAAGATACCATGAGTATCAGGAGAAAATTCTCGCTTGCAGCCGGCAGCAAAATGAGATTATGATAAAGATTGTACTTTGTATGGTGGCCGTTGGTGTCGTTTCCAAAATTTTGGTTTGTCAATTTATGTAGCGGTCTATTACTATGGAATTTTCAGTATGTTATTCAGCAATGAATTCTGAGCAGGAAACCGTTTAGAAAGATTCTGAAGCAATTTTGCCTAGCTTGACGGTATATCTGACCTAAATTTCCTGGACTATTTTTGTACGGTAATTGTAGTGGAATTATGATACTGCAGAATAGGCCTAAACTGAAATTTACACAAGAGTCACTCTATTGATCAGTTAAGTGAATGATACAGTTCATATAGACGAAGTTTGTTCTTTCTGAAGGAGCTTGTAAAAGACAACGAGTTATTTTCATAGCTGGCATTTTTTTATTATTAATAAGACATAGACCTAATACATATGATTATTCTGTCTTGGATTTGAGTTTTATAATTTTATTTCTGCGAAAAAACTTGAGAAAAAATGAAACTGTAAGGTCTGCTTGTACAGGAATATAATACTGTATGCCCTGATGTCAAGTAAAGTGTGTTGTCGATTCAGTTGCAACTACTAAGCGGTTTATCGTCTCTGTTTAAATCTGGTTCATCAAGCTTTCTCTCACAATCAGCTTTTGGTCTGAGTAGTGAGTTGAAAGGGAGGAGTCAAGCCAGGTGATGACGATTCTTTCAGTTAATTTAAATACACAGGAGAGATTGAAGGTTGGACGGTAGTTAGACAGGTTTTTCTTGCCAAGATTTATTTTTTTGAGTAGGGGAGAGACGTGAGAGTGCTTAAAGACCATGGGGGAATTGTGAGTAGAGAGCGAGAGATTGATGGTTTTGGTAATTACAGGAACGAGGATCAAGGCACAGTCGTTTAGGAGAGAGGTGGGGATAGGATCAAGTTCGCATTGATTGCAGGGAAGGGAGTTTAGGATGAGTAATACTTTTATTTCAGTGGTGGGAGAGAGAGAATTGGAGGTGATGACTGAGGAAAGGAGGACTAAGGTTTGGGAGAAGGCAGTGAAAATAGTGCTGAAGGAGTTGGAGGCTAGAAGAGACTGTAGTGAAGCGAAATGATGAGAGTCTGTCTGAGAAGAATGCACAGTGGTATCAGCTATTTAGGGGAAGGGAATGGAACTGGAACGTGGGGAGGGAGACCTGCGGTGAAGAGGTGAATATACAGAGATGTCTTGGATTGGATGAGCTGGAGGGGAGAGTGGAGTAAAGAGTGATATTTTCTTGGCAGCAGTGATCGGAGTGTGGTATCTGTTTGTGGCTGACTTCAGGGTAGTGAGGGCTTTCCCTCTAAATGTGTGTTCAATGGCGCGCTTGTAGGTGTGTTCAAGCCGCCGTCGGAAGGTTCTGAAGACTTGGATGTAGGAAGTAAACCAAGGTTTTATATATTTGAGCTATGTTTGGTTATGAGCAAAGCATGGATGTCGAGGAGTTCGGAACGTGTGGAGTTATAGCAAGCAAGAAGAGCATTTGGACAAGAGGGAGGATAACGAGCTTAAAGCTGAGAATATCCTCGATCAAACCTGACGGTCAATGGCCCCGATTGAACAACATGAGTGAGTAGACGGAGGAGGTCAAGGAAAAGCCCTAATTTCAAGGTCAGCATAGATACGGTAGTGGTCAGTAGGCCTAATGTCTGATAGATAAAAGAGAGGATGCGGAAACAATAACATGGTATGGCGGGAAGAATTGCTTAAACTGATGCTTAACTTTAATAGAGGAAACAGAAAGAAGGCTGTGACGATCCTAATTCTTGTTGGGATGCAACTACAGTATACAACGTATTGTTGCCTCATTTGGGCAGAAGATTCAACCCACAACATCGAGAAGGACTGGACACATTGCAAACGTTTGATAGGAAGAACGTTTCTTACGAACTACTTGTTGATCGCAAGAAGACCTTAGTTCTTACCACCCCTTCACACCAAGCTTGAAGTGTTAAAGAACGGTGTCATGGTATTGAACAAAGAGAGGAAAAAAATTAAATTCTAACAAGACAAGTTTTCTCTCGCAAGTGAAGGCAAGATACGATCACGCATATTTGTTAGTTCACAGGTTAGGAAACTGATGATTCACATTCACATTGACGAACACCTACATGCATTTGAACACGGTCAGTTTATCATTATGTGTGTAGCCTACGTCGTCGGCTACTTTCTGTGAAATGACAAAAGCCAAATTATGTTCAACTGGTCGAAAAGATTCTTCGAGCATTTCACGTGTTGAAGGTGAGCTGTCACTGCAAATGCATTTCTTGCAATCCCATCTGGATTTTTTTAAGCATTTCTTGATGCCGTCAGAAATGTTGTGTGCTTTTCTTTATGACCCTGCAGAGAGGAAACACTGTTGTATAGTACTACAGTTAGTCTGTTGTCAGTTGAAACGGCATGAAGAATGGAGGACTCGTGGAGAGGGAAGACACGGGATGACGGGAGAGAAATAATCGCTACAGTATTTTTTTATTAGTAATGGGCGTCTTGACTACCTGCAGTTATATTCATGTAGTAATTCGAATGTAAGTAGCATGAATAGGTTCTTAATCGAATTGTAAGCCTATTATCCATAGCCACCGCATGACCACCATCATCGCCGACTGCCACCGTAGCACCGCGCTGTCTCCTCTGGATTTTAACCTGTCACCGGAACAAAACGCTAAACTTGGCAATTACGAACTTGATTATATATTTCGCCTGGACTTTAAGCTGGACTCTATGACGTGACTTTGTGGGCGCTGAAAAGTTACATTAGCCTACATCATCTATAAACTGCGTTCTGCATAAAATTAGTCAGAAGAATAGTAAATTGCTCGGAACCAAACCCAATTATTTCGATGAAGGTCTGAGGATAGAATGCGTATTAATAATATAGGCCTGCAGCCTAAAGTTTTACGGCTTTTGTAAGACCGTTTGCGGGGTGTAACCAAAGATCTACGACTTTAACATCGTTGGTGTAACTTCTTCTTACTTCAGTTAAAGGTAGTAGATTCGGCAGCCAGATGGACTGAGTAAAAGCATGGAACCATACAATTGCGATTGATGTTGAAGTGTCCAGCGTGGTAGAGCCTATAAACAAACAGACAAAATAGCAAGTTTGTCTGATAAAGTTATTCGTCATGTGAAATGTTGTCACTGCGATCTATCAGCGTTGTCTTGAGGGCATTTAGGAGTCCTCTCTATCGCCAACGTTTTGGAGCCAAGCAGAGCGCAACTGTTTTGAAGTAAGTTTTGCTTCGATCACATACTCTGAATAGGGTTGCAAGACGTTCATGCGAAACGAGGACACGTGTCCTTTTTGACCTCATGTCTTCTTTCCGGCATACACAACAAAAGGTCTCGAAATTGTCCGGTTTTGTATGTTCTTGTATTGGATCATTTGCTATTATTTCGTGGGAGTTTTTATACGACTTTGCACAAGCTCCTCTGTCAGGGTCTGGTGAGAAAACTTGGGGACAACATGTTGAGAGAATTGCAGACAAGGGTAAATTCAGCAACATTACACGAAGCGGCATGAAATAATAAAAAAGGAAATGACGCAAAAAAAATTAAATAAACGATTAGTCCACAGCTAGAGAAAGGAATTAAAGTCAAAAAGGTAATTTGCATGAAAAGGCGTGTAGCTTGTCCGTAACTTGAACAAAGAAATTGCCTTACATATTTATACTCATAGGCAGAAAATTTACAGGTGTATCCGATGACCGCGTATAGCGGTCATCAGATATCGGTCATCGGTCTGTGTGTCTCTGCTTGTCTCTCTGTCTGTCTCCTTCTCGACCTCTCCTTCTCCGTTAAACCGTCTGTTAGCCAGGTAGACTCTCTCTGTCTCCCGTTATCTTATCAAATGGCAGTTCACTTATAGCCTACAGTGCCCTTCACCAGCGGTTTTCAACCTTTTGAGTCTCAAGGACCACTTAGCCTATAAATTTTGTGTCTAGTGGACCACCGCTGAAATTGTGAACTGGCGCACTATCGCTATTATTACTTTTATTATTATTATTATTATTTATTATTATTATTATTATTATTACTATAAAACCTTTAATGATAAGAGCATAAAAATTTGAACACTATAATTATTATTATTATTTCCCGAGGTACATATAATCCCTCGGGATTAAAAAAATTAGGAGGCATTGTTCTGGAATGGTTAGTCTTTCCAGATGGTTTTATTGGTGGCAATATTGCTACAAAAAGAATTATTATTATTTTTATTATTATTATTATTGTTATTATTATCATCGTCGTCGTCATCGTCATCGCCACCCCCACCTCAAACATCATCACCGTCATCGTCACCATCACCGTCATCATCATCATCATCATCATCATCATCATCATCATCATCGTCATCGTCAGCGTCATCATCATCATCATCATCATCATCATCATCATCATCATCATCATCATCATCGTCGTCGTCGTCGTCATCATCATCGTCATCATCATCATCATCATCATCATCATCATCATCATCATCGTCGTCGTCGTCGTCGTCATCATCATCATCATCATCGTCATCATCATCATCATCATCATCATCATCATCATCATCATCATCAACATCATCATCGTCAACATCATCATCATCATCATCATCAACATCGTAGTATAAGATGTAATGTCTAAACTTTGAAGTAAAACAATAGTTACATACTGCTATAATGTTCGTTCTAAATTCATGTAGGGTAGAGTGGGGCAAGAAGCCCAAGTTTCGGTAGAATCTTCATATTTAAAAAGTTGACATAGTATGAATATAAATACTATGCAAGCAGATACCATTTTGCTTTCGAAGGTACCATATGGTTGCTGCAATAGTGTCAGTAAGGTGTAATAATGCATCTTGCATGACGCCCAAAAAGAGCTTCTTGCCCCGGTGCAGGGTAAGAGGCCCACATGTGTGGGGGTATGAAGCCCATGGGTGGGCTAGTTGGTCCATAGTTTCCCAACTGTAACAGTTAAATGCAATGATGACCTCACATGCACTCAAGGTTTAATTTAACAACAGGCCTACAAGTGCATGATACGTGCGGAATATTGCAGGCCTTTGCGTAAATGCGAAATTGTCATTAGGCTAAAAATGTCCAACAGATTACGTTGTTGCAGCTCACTCAATATTTATAACTGCAGCTGACTAGAATTAGCCTTAGATACCAAGTTTCTACTGCTAGTCAGTTTTTCAATGCCAGATAGACTTGTAGGCCTATTAGAGGCATAAAACGAACTACTCAGAATCGCAATTTGGGTAGATAAAAAAACGAGAACCATCTGTGCACGCCTCATGTGTCAACTTCTCACGCTGTTGGCACTGGATCCATTTTTCACTGGACTAGCTGTTTGCGTGTAAGGTTCACCGCATATGATGTTTGGTAATTTCTCCTCTTCACTGCTCGAGGGGGATCATTTGAATCGTGTGCCGGAGTGCATTTTTTAAGACTTAGGCTTACTCCCTGCTGCAATTGAAGTGGTCCTTGGATAATGTTTTTTTTATATTCTGTCCTGCAGTCGAATTGTCATTTTTGAGCTGCGTTTCCTTTGCTTCGGTGCGTCTGAGCTCTGATCGAAAGCGAGGCTCTGTTAAGAGCACCCTAGAGTGGTGAGGAGCCTGGTGCCATGACTCTCAGCTTGTTCTTCGTCTCAGCCTTGTATGGTATTCCAGTTAAAAGTGTTGCAGACTCGGCTTTACAAGACAGAACTTTAGATCGCGTAAATCTGTGATCCTCGGACGAATTGAAATGACCGAAATCAGTCTCCGAGCTGTAATTCCACACATCAAAAAATTTTTTTATCTAGAAGGCTACCTTAAGTTCGAACGAATATGAAACTGGCCAACATAGAGACCTGAATTTAAAGAATAAATGTTCAATATCAGGCTTAAACCTAACCATTCTCCCCATTTTAATCTAACTAGGTCTACCAATATAATGTGATAAACTACCTTGTTCGTCATCGTTAATCTGAGCACAAGACACCAGCAGCCTCCGGTTGAAGATCACGAATTTTGTGGCAAGTCTGTTACAAGACTGCCTCATAGGTGTTTAAAACATTTTTTGGTGTGGAACAGTTATTTTTGTGATATTTCCTTTAGTGTGTTCCAGGCAAATGCTGGGATATCCATGTCACATGCCACAGGTGAAAATTCTCGGTAAGAAGACTTCTGACTTGTGTCTGCAGTTTATTCCACTGAAGATTATCTCCAGAATATTCTGTAATTTCGGTGGTTTGATTTTGGTAATATTTTATAACATCGTAATATCTTATAATTCCTTGCCAATCATATTTTGTCGGAGGACTCCCTACAAGGCTTAATTATGTTGATGGTATCTTCTACTTAAAGAAAAAAAACTGCTAGTAGTGTGATCAAAGTCCAGCATAGCAAGAACAAAATGGGTGCCAAAAGAAATTTGGATTTAATTCATTAGGGAATTGTATTTTAATCAAATCGAAGCCCACAAACTGCATGAGAATGGAAACATGAAAGTTCGTGCGATTTTTTTATTTTGTTTCTTTACAGCGACATTGTGTCAAAGAAGATCGCAGTTGACGGGATGAATTTGTCGTATAATGTAACGGGAAAAGGAAAACACAATCTGTTTCTGTTGCCGGGGACACTCGGTGGGTTTGTTCACGCATTTTATAAACTTCTACTTACTTTCTTGTAGATACGAACCCAACGGAGTTGTTGTTGTTTGTAGTAGTTTAAGGATATTTGGCAGACCGTTTGTACGATCATTCTAGACAGACAATGTCGTTTGAAAACGTGCCAAAAATAATAACGTATAAGTTTTGAAATAAGATGTCAGTAGGAGCTTTTGGTAGATTAATGGAACAAATTATTAAGCTGTCAGTAGGAGCTTTGGAGGAACAGCAGAATGTTGACCTGTTTGTGATGCAAATGTGGTACATCTAAGGATAAAATGAGAATAGATGTTTGTTTGGCTTTGTAAATTAGATTTCTTAATAGGATATAATTGTGTTGAATTAGATGCTAAGAGGAAAAATTACAATATCGTGGTAAAAGACACAAGCTGTTTATAAGTTCCGTGGGTAGCGTATTTATTAATTTATATAGAGCCATTCACAGCAGTTGCCATTCAGTACGGTTCTCAGTGCAAAATTCCAGAGACTCAAAAGAGGTTTTGAGGAGGGAGAATTATGTGAGAAGAGACCCCGAAACAATTGTTACACGTGGCTCTAGATGTTCTTTATGGGTCGGGTTGGGTAGGATCATGAAGATTGGACCCAAGAACAACTCTGAGTTGCCACCACTAAACCTGAAAGTATTAAGTCCATTTACCTGGGTGAAATGTCTCCTTTACATAATTAAAACTGAGATTTATATCTCACATTTAGGATGTGCGAAGATAGATTTCAAGCACCAGATGGAAAATATGGACCGTGACCTGTTCACATTGTTTGGCTGGGATCCTCCTGGCTATGGACATAGCATTCCTCCTAATCGAACTTGGCCAGAGCACTTTCTCGGGCGAGATGCGGATCTAGCTGCAAAGACAATGAAGGTGGCGCTTGAATTGTACAAAGGCAACAATAAGTTAACATGCGTTTATGGGGTTATACGGTTTTGCAGGTGTTTCTGAACTTCGTATGGCGCTGGACCAGTAAAATGCTAAAATATTGTATAATTGTAACTTCTGTTGCCCCAGTGTGTGACGAACAAATCACGAACTAATGACACATCAAAATCAAGCAGTAATCTCATCAGTATCCAAGAATTTAACAACATCCGAATGAGGCTGTTCACACTTGAATACTTGACATAATCGAGTTTTTGTGGAACGTAAAGATAGAAGAAGGGGCATAGCTTACCTGAAGTAATTTGTACTTTCAGAAAATTTACTGTAACAGAAGAATTTTATTGTGCATATTGTATTTGCAGACTTCTAAAGCGCCTCTGAGGTACATCATGATCAGAGGCGCTCGCATTGCGATAAACTAACGGGAACAACCTGAAGGCATAAATACTCGCAGTTACGTTCAAAGCAGGTGTCAGAGGAAGATAGTTCCAAAGCAAAGCGCCTAACAGGCTCTTAAGCACAGTATTGGGCAGTACAAGTCTGAGTCCGACGTAGCAGATGATTTGCCACCAAAGATACTGAAAACTTAATAACTAAAATACTCGAAGTTTTTTAGGAATTAAATAAGACTGATTTTAAAAAGGTGAGGGTTATGAGCACAAGTGCTTCTTTATTTCTTTAGTGCCATTTTGTGTTGTAGTAATATCTGCTCCATATTGCGAAGAGAACTTGAGTTTAAAAATTTGCCATGTTATTATTATAGGCTGGACAGTTTCATGGATGAGAATGTTTTATTCTACGTAGACTCTTGGTGCAGGAAAATTCTCAATTTTGGGGTGGAGTGGAGGTGGTATAACTGCTCTGATGGTAGCTGCTCGTAACCAAGAGAAAGTTGAGAAGTTGGTCGTGTGGGGATCTGCAGCATTTGTGTTGGAGGAAGACTTACGAGTCTTTGAAAGCATGCGAAATATTGATTCATGGAGTTCTGGGATGCGCAAATCTTTCCTGAATATCTACAGCGAAGATTACCTTCGAAAAGAGTTTTCTAACTGGGTTGATGCTTATACGAGATACTGGAAGGAACGGAAAGGTTGGCTGCAGAATTCTATTGGATCTATGTAGACATTTTGCCTTCTTTCAAAGTTATTTGATGAAAGCATCATATTGAAGATCGATACATTGAAATTTAGGATTGGTACTGTACTTAAAATGTGTCAACATTTTACATTTCAGCTCTTTACATTCTGTTCTTATGAAATGTTGAAGAGCAAGTAGTCTTCTGCATTACGACTTTAGTGTGCTGAATTTTCATCAATGAGTCCAGTGGTTAAATTTATTATCCGGGGGTGTCGGATCTCCACATATTTATAAATCAAAAATTTAGGCCCAAGTCATGTTAAGTGACACATCTATAGCATATATAATCGCTATTTGCTATTAGGATAAGAATAAAATGTTCGTAACAAAATGCATATGGTTCATTTTTGAGTAAAACATGTAGTTAGGCGGTGGATTTCATCTTTTGGATGGCGGATCTTATGGTTGAGATGGTGAATCTCAAATCCGAGGTTGCGGATCTCAGAACCGGCGGGATCCGGATGAGTTTAACCACAGACTGTCAATGACTTAATTCAGAGCTGCAACAATAATCGGTTTATCACATTTAAAATTAGGTTGAATTTGTTTGACGGTGGTGAATCTTTATCCTACAAATGTGTTTTTAATTTGCATAATTACTCTGCAGAAGTCGGCATGCATTTTGCACATCATTTATGGGCTTCTATGGAACTAAGATTAACTAAGATTCAATGTTCTCTTGCTGTAGGGAACATATGCGTGGAAGAACTGGAAAAAATCACGTGTCCAACGTTGATACTACATGGAGCGAAAGATCCTCTTGTACCAATTGTACATCCAGAGTTCTTGGCCAAAAATATAAAGAATTCACAGTAAGAACTGACTCAGCTAAACAGAGACTAATTTTAAACAAGTTAAAGTAAAAACATGAGCTTTTCGGGACCCTCTGTTATCTGGTAGATACCCGAAACCCTGACGTCGACGGCTGAAAAAGAGTTGAAAGATTTCCGACGCAGGGTCCGACCGACCGACTGTCATAAACTTCACGCAAGCCAAATTAAATCAAAGAGGGTAACATTTTTGTAATGTTTTTTGTCAATTTTTCAATGATTTTTTTATCAGTTTTTCAGTTAAGTCCATCAAAATTTGACACATTGCTTCTAGGTCAACGGGAACATACCTGAAAAAAGTTGAAAGATGAACAAAAGCGGCAACATTTTTAGTACGATTTCTATCACTTTTTCAGTTAAATTCTAATCATTAATTTTTTCAGTTATGTCCGTCAAAATTTGATGCACTGCATTGTCATGCAAGCATGAAATGTGTGAAAAATGTCAACTCTCTAGGTCAACGTACTTGAAAAAGAGTCGAAAGATGTCCAACTGAGGGTCCGAACATGACTAACTCTACGCAAGCCAAGTTAAGTAAAAGAGGGCAAAAATACAACCAGTATTGAATATATTAGCCATAGGCCTGTGTGGAGTAATGTACCTTTTTCTGCAGTTTATTGTGCTACAAGTCTCTGTGGTGTGCTTGTCTATGTTTCAGACTGCATGTTTATGCAGAAGGGAAGCATAACATACAACAACATATCTTCCAGGAATTCAATAGTACTGTTCAATCATTTCTTACCAAACCAGAATAAAGTAAAAGTGGTTGGTTGAAACGACATTTAAGGCTACAGTTTTCTACCGTTCTTAATTATATACTTGGATTTTTATACATTGCAACCTTAACTGTAGAAGGTGTCTAGAAATCAGAACATTGAGCAGCTAGAAACCGATATCTTCGAGTTTGCTTCAGGTATAAATGGAATTGTTGCTTCGGCCTTATAATTTGACAGTTGGCATAGTTGCAGGCCCGGCTCGTCTGTTAAGGAAACTAAGCAGTCGCCTAGGGTCGATGATTTGTAGGGACCGCCAGTTATGCAAAATGAAACTAAGCAATAATATTTTGAAATTCGTAACTGAAACAAGGTTGGCTTCTATACTCAGTTTATAGTGTTAAGTAGGCTACTTATAAATAGATGACATTGCAATTTGACGTACTTTGGTGATTCAATTCTAATCTCTAGAAAAATTAAATGAATTCGATTTAATATTATTATATATTGATATACTAATTAAAACAAAAGTTAATATATACATGATATTAAAGCTATAAAACAGTGTTCACTGTTAGTGTTGTGGAAAATTGTCCGCTGCAAAAATGGCAATTGCATAAGGTCCGTCTATATTCTATGCTCATTCATTCATTCATTCTGAGCATTTATATAGCACCCCTTCAAGAACCTACTCAGGAGCGCTCCCAGCCTATAGACACGACTATGGCTATGAGCCAGAGCACGCAAGTCCTACAGCACATTGGCGTTCCTTCAATTCCCGATGCGATTTGCTGAACTCCTGAAAACCCGTATGTAGAAAGGTAGCTTTCTGACTCTTTATGTCCTTCGATATATATCATCAAAGAATGTCTACAATGTCGGACGATGACAGTTCCACCGGAAATATACTTGATTAAAAGTTGATGGTTAGTCCAGTGGGCAAAATAAACACAATCAGTTAATTAATTGTCAATTAAAAGTTACGTTTTACGCTATCGGTTTGAACACATTTTTGCAATCGATTAGTTATTTGTGATTACATGGCGAGTGAGTATTGGTTGATAGGTGGGGGTTGCCGTGGAATATGAAGGGCCGTAGAATATACATGATGTATGATGCACGGGTTCGCAGAGCAGAGGGAGTGAGTTCGATTCTTATATTGCCCTAAGGTTGACTATAGTTCTTTCGCTAGGCGGCGTTAGTTAAATCAGATGCATAACGTTATAGTTGCCTTGCATGGCTGCCAACAGTTAAATTAGACTCCTGCAATAATTTGTCATGATTCGTTTACATGATACTTGTGATCACACTCTGGCATTTCTTTTGAAATTAAACGAATATGTATCATAGCCCATTGCTATACGTGTTTCTTACCTTTGAATTGCCATCATGGGGATCTGCCAAATTACTCTCCCAGCTAGTATCCTAGGCTGAGACCTTACTGTTTTCGCCTCGGTCGTCGTATCGACTACCTCTCGAAGTGAAAATGTTCCATGCAGGTCGTAAACTTTGTAATGTTCCATGTTTCACGTACTTGAGAGGTTTCCAGCGTACGGGTGACACTTAATAATTTGAACTAATTGTTCAATTCTGCTTCTAAAACTGTAATATATTTTACTTGCCATGATGCAAATACAAGCCACACCATTGACACTTCAGTGATAGATATAGGCCTACACACCATTAGCTTGTGCTAATTGTAAGCTAAGCAATGCTGTTAATTTCTATTCTGGATTTGTCTCATTCATGCCAAGCACGAAGGAATCCAACTGTTCTATTGCATCGTTCTGACCGCCTATCTGCTGTTACCTAAAAATTTTGATCTAAAGTTTGAAATCAAAGCCGCATCGTTCGTAGCTTAGTCAAGAGCACGCTTATTATAAGACGAGCCTATTGTGCCTATTTGTGTTTCTGTTTTGTTTCTTTCTTTTCACGTTGACAGAGTTTGTCATTCTTTTTTTTATTTTGTCAGTGAAAGAACTGTTGATTCGTTAAGCTATTGCTTCATTTCATTGATCTAGTAAATGTAAATTGCGTGGACACGCGTTGACTACGGAGGATGATACAATTGTCTGCTTGCTTTGCTCTGCCTCATATCACACGGTATTGGTCCAATTACCGCGCGGGGCAATTGGTGTTGTTCTGAGTATCTTTCTACAACACTACCTTTTAGTTATATTGAGGGGAATGAGGACTTATAGCGTGCCTAAATGATGGAGGTTGTTCGACTTCTGATTTAATGCTATTGAATGATAGTCCGCGACTGGAGATCTTTACTGATCCTGATGAAAATCCTTGGCTAATGAACACTCCTAACCTGGATCCGGATGAAAATTTGTATACGATACGTTAGCAGTATCTATAGCCTACCTGACTCGTTGACTAATGTAAGTACTGGAAATACTCACCTAATTTCTATGATGCATATAAATTGTGGGAGCATTCAATCAAAAATTCCCAGGATTGAATCCCTATTGGCCTCGATGTCCATTGACATACTTGCGGTCACCGAAACCTGGCTCGACACTGAATAGGTATACATTATATCAATACCAGGTTATAAATACGAGCATAAATGTCGAGCCACTGGTAGGGGTGGAGGCATTGGAGTCTTTATAAAGCAGAACCTAACCTATTGTCTATTCCAACTGCCACCTTTCTGTTACAACCATACAAGATGTGAATCTCTGTTCATTTATTTACTGACGGAGGATAATTCGAAGTTCATTGCTGGGTCGGTTTATAGACCACTGGGTAGCTGCATGGATATTTTCAACCAAGAATGGGAAACCTTAATTATCAGTTATCCAATTCAAGCCTAAGGATATATTTATACTTGGTGATTTTAATATAGATCTACTTAAATCTCAAGATCATAAGCTCACTGGGATTTTCTATAACATTATGACCTCCTTTCATTTCCAACTATTTCCCAACCCACTCGAATTACTACTTCATCGGCTACACTTATTGACAACATTTTTGTTACCTGCATTTCTAAAATTATAGAGCCAACCATATTAGTGGAGGATCTATCTGACCATCTCCCGGTTCTCAAATGGGCTGATTTAATCCCGATGAGACTTGTAAGCCCTACCAACAGTTCATCCAGACAATTTGACTCATTCTCTAAAGAGCGTTTTAAAGGCCAAGTTTTTAGGGCGTGGTCTAATAAATACCCGCCGCCTGCTAGCTACCAATCAGATCTCTCCAAAGCATCTCATCCGCCTGGGGTGCAATCTTAACCAAATGAACCTCTGTGGTCAGTCTATCTGAATAGGCTCAAATGGGCCAAGTAGACAGCTGAGGGATATGCACGAGAAATAACAATTGAAACAATGATCGTGCTTCATAGTCCTTATAATTATATGCATCTACACACCTGTACTTGGTATGCCACTCATATGCCTTCGTGCCTGTATTCGTGTGTGTGCGTGTGTGTATGCAAATATGTATATATATATATATACAGAGAGTGAGAGATCTGCTTATTGTTCCCAGGTATCATAATTGATCATATTATATGTTGGCTGATATATTCTTCCTAGGTTTGACATGTGACCTAAATTATGCAGCGCTATTCAGACAGCACGACTCTCAAAGGGGCCCACCAGCCCCTGGACCATTAAATTTATATATATATACATATATATATGGCGTTTGGCTGGGGTCAGTGTTGTTATATTGTTTCTCTGATCTGGGGAACTTGAACTATTATACACACGTGACAACCTATATCCAATCAGATATCAAAAGCAAATGTACCTTGAAATACGTTTCATATGAGTCTTCATTCTTATTGCATCAGAAGCTGATCATTCAAGAGCTCAATTTTCAGCTGTTTTATTCAGTACAGATATATGTTTCTTATCATGACCACGCTGAATGCCTATATTGTATTCAAATTGATGTCCTTATAATATATATATATATTTATATATATAATATAGTGGCCTGAATAATCATGGCATGCATAAGACCTGAAATACAATACGTTCTCAGGTTACACAAAAGCTATTTGTGGAATAATTACATATACTGCATTCTTTATTTACCAATTTTTGCATGGTACTATGTAATATCAACTACAGAGTTCTGCTGTATGCATATATCGATCATCAAAAGAGTGAACATCTGAGTGGTTTAGTCTGAGAGGGGAGGCGGGGGAGGCGGG
>OY365820.1:17555305-17570305 GCA_959347315.1 Bimastos eiseni
CCTCCGACCTTTGAATGGTTTTTCTTTTAACATTGGTGGCCCCGCCTAATGGACCTCGGTCCTTCTTGGGTCTTTCCCCCTATTGTACCTTGCATATTATAATATTCTTGTTTAATCATCAAATGTTTTAGTTAAGGTCAATAAAAAGAATTTTGTTTGTTGTCTGTTATTTTTTGTTGTGACATGAAGATTCGGTGGAAATTAGCTGCCGCAGATATTAGTAGGGGTGCATGAATCAAATCAAGGCTATACAAGGCTATTGTATTGACAACGCTACTCTACTGCAGCTCTGAGACATGGCCTATGACTGCTGCAAATTTGAAAAGACTGGAGGCAGTACATCATAAATGGCAGACAAAGATCCTATAGGAATCACATGGAGGGACAAGATAAGGAATGAGGAGATTAGAAGAAGAGTGCGGGTATGGAGAAAATGGAGGCAATGAAAAAAGAACACGATTACGATGGTAGGGAAATCTACATTGCATGCAGATGCCCTTAAACAGGCAATGAACTTAGTCACAAGTGGGTGGAGAAGGATACGAGGAGACCAAGAAAAAATGGGAAGAACACAGTCTCAAAGAACCTCAGCAACAGAGGAATGACATGGGGGGGGGAGGCCAGTGAGGCTGCCAAGGGCAGAGAAGTGTGGAGGAGCTATGTCACCCAATTTACTGATAGCACGAGGACGGACTAAGGTAAGGTCATGAATGCTAGTTACACTCAGGGAACAGGAAAACAATCGGGCAGAAAGAGAAAAAGGATTTTGCACAAGGCTCTCGCAGGTATATATATATATATATATATATATGTGTATATATATATATATATATATGTGTGTATATATATATATATATATATACACACACGTGAATGCTGGCTCCATTCAAATAAGCAGAGAAAGAATTTCGTACAAGTTCATCTTTCTTTTCTTTAAGCTCCATAAAGTACAGCTGAAATTCCTTTTCAATGAATTTAAGGTGTCTAGCATGGCAGTAGGATCTCTTTTAGCTTTTTCATCCAGTTCACTTTAAGACTCCATCATGCAGACTGCAGTGTTTCTCAATATTGACAATGTTTCAGTGACTTAATTTCCGATGGCAGTTTTAGCAACTTGTAAAACGGTGAAAATAAGCTATTAGCGATCCTGTGGCTTATTTTTTTTCACAAATTACTGAAAGTTCAATATCTCAGAAAATGAACTAACCTAGGAAAGTGTTATGACGGCGAAATGTGCTACTTCTATTGCTATAGGCATGTATCTATTTTTTCAAACCTGGTTTGAAAAAATAGATATCGCAAAGACCAAGCGACAAAACAGACAAGTGATGCACTGCATGCAAGGTAAATGTTTCATACACAGATATGCAGGATGCACTAGTCACCAAAAGACGTTCTTCTTGCACTATGCAACTAAAATTTTAGTTTTAAGTTCTGAAAAAGTGCAAAATTATATGGCAGGGTAAGTAAATTTATGGAGTAATTATCCTGGAATTGGGCTTCTTCTAGAAATTTCTCGCGGAATGGCACAAAATGTCTGCGGACCGGCACCGCGGATCACCGGTTCAAGAACATTGATTAAGATCACTAGGATGTTAACAAGTATCGCGACGACATCTACCGAATGTTGATGAATAATATAACGGTCACGTTACGTCAACCTCTACATTATTAAATGAATGAATGATTGAACGAATGAATGAATGAATGAATGAATGAATGGATGGATGGATTGATGAATGAATGAATGAATGAATAAATGAATGCACATATCCATATACATCTCCAGCATAAGAAATTAGTTTAAGAAATAGCAGCAAAATCATTCTGCATGGACCAGTCCTGCCCTGGATGTTAATTAAGAAGACATCTTAAGGCTTAATAATTTACGCACGAAACATATATGTATAGGCCAACGATGATCTGATTCGTGGATAATTAAACTCTGATTAAATTCAAACTCGCTTAACAGACACGATGCACTGAATATGCAAAGAGAATCTCATGATGATGATTATTAGTTTTTTATATTTGCGCCCAGGCCTTTATCCAGGCTTGGGACTAGCACTTTCACAGTGCAGACAGTGGCAGAGTTATAAAATTACGCATTTTAATGTTGGATGAGATGATGTGACGTTACATTTTGTCGAAACCTCCCTCTACTTTTCACACTTCGTCACAAATGGGTGATTCCCTCCTTGGCGCGTGACGTCATATATGGGACAACCTCTTATGGCGCTATATACATGGCCAAATACATACATTTATCAACATCAACGCCAGGTACAGCACCAGAATATTAACAGTCTTACAGAGTATAACGCGGATGAACCTATTCCAAAACAAGTGCACAGAGTTGTCCGTGGCTCCAGTTTTTATGATACGGTCCATTAAAAACGGACCCGACCCGACCCTCTTCTGGAGCCAATTATCTGACACGACCTGACCCTCTTCTGGAGTCAATTATCTGACCCGACCCGACCCTCTTCTGGAGTCAATTATCTGACCCGACCTGACCCTCTTCTGGAGTCAATTATCTGACCCGACCTGACCCTCTTCTGAAGTCAATTATCTGACCCGACCCGACCCTCTTCTGGAGTCAATTATCTGACCCGACCTGACCCTCTTCTGGAGTCAATTATCTGACCCGACCCGACCCATGATGGATATGCTACATGCGTGCTTAATCATCACATATGTATATATACATATATATATATACACTGTATTGCTTAATATATAGAATCTAATGACGTTCTCTTAATGGTCTATAATCTATTAAACTTGTGTCTTGTATATATATAAATATAAATATATATATATATATACATGTATGAATTGGGACCTATAGCAATACTGCATTTATATATGTAAAATGTAAGCTCACTGCACAACTATTTATAATTACGTTAAGCCATATAATATTGTCAATTTAACGTATATATATTTGTGCATAAATATATATATATATGAGCTTCTTGCATGAACAGATGTATGTTCAGTATTGAACATACATCGAAACAAGTGCAACTATTACCCAATTTACTTTCTATTGGATATTTATTTTTGCATGGTAAACTGTAATCGCCCTAAATATATACATATGCCAGATTCTTGTTGAGGTTCTGTTTGATAATTGCTCATGCTGTGGATCTTACAAGCCAATAATGAAACGGCGAAAAATATATTTAGAGCTGGACACTTTTACTGGGCTTAAGAAAAATGTAATACTATTGCTTTGAAACGTTAACTACCTTATCACAGTGCTTACTTAGTCTATTTTAGCATTTTCCTCTTGGTTAATTTTTTTTTCTTTTTCCCTTGCTGTTATGAATTACTGTATTTGCCCATCGTACCTTGCCATTTGCACTGCATGGGATGGCATACTTTTTCCAGATCTTGTCTGCAGACCAGTGCTGAAAGCGAGCAGGGTCACAATCCTTGTTTCTGGAGCTGGAGATTAAAAGTTTCTTGGAATATCAAAGATTATAGGAGGAACTGAGACAGAGTAAGGAAATATTTGCCGTTGAAGGCTGGAAGATTGGAGTCAGAAGCAGAAGATAATAAATAATTCAATAGTTCGAAGGTTCGATAATCCAAAAAATATTTTCTAGTCCAAGTTTTCATCGGACTATCGAACCTTCGGATTATCGAACCTTCGGACTATCGAACCTTCGGAATATCGAACCCTAAGCACTCTCGAGCTTGCACTAATCTTCGAACTATCGAACCTTCGGACTATCGAACCTTCGGACTTTTGAACCTTCGGACTATCGAACCTTCGGATTATCGAGCGGACACCATTTAGACAGGTTGGTATTTGCAGCATCAAACACTGGCTTCAAGACTGGCTTCAAGACTGGTCATGAACAATAATCATTTATAAAAGAAACTCTCAACAAGAAGTTCGAGTTGGCTGCATGCTGCCACCATGTCTTCGAAAGTATGTTATACAGCGTTTCTGCTTCCTCTGTTCCACTTTCCACAACCTTCGGAAACGAATAAACCTGCAATACAGTTTGTTCTTTTTGCTCGTATTAAGTATAGATATTCCAACCATTAAACAGTAACAGCGATTCCTTTTTCTATTGAGAGTTTTTGGTCAAAAAAAACGTATATACTAAATCTGAGGAAATTTCATAGCAACAATGTGTAGCCATATCATTAAAAATTGAGCCAACTTTCATTATTCTGCCAAAGACAATAAAAACGGACCTATATTGCCTGAGCTGAAACAAGAACAAATGTGACCCAAATTGATTTTCTACCTTTATATTTGTTGGACCACCCCTTTATATATATATATATATATATATATATATATATATATATATATATATATATATATATATATATATATATATATATATAATATATGGAAAGGCGCTCGTGTGTTGCTGATAATAGCGGCGGCGGCGGCGGCACTTGACTGCACGCATCGTCTGTAGACCGACCTAATCCGTGTCGTACTTCCTGGCTCTGCCTGTCTCCCTGTGAGTCCCTCTCCGTCTCTGCCTCCTACCCTGCGGCTGATGAGACCCCGAGAGCCTCCTCCTCCTCCTCCTCCACTACCGCCGCTGACGGCGTGCAGCCAGCCGCGGCTGCTATTATAATCGGGGCCACCCAGAGGTGTTTGCTTAAGCCCTCCCTCTCCATCACGGCCCAGCCATCGCGACCACGACCGCATCTCCCCTCCTTCCTTCCATCTCTCCTTCGCCCTTAGATCAATATTATTGATGTCGCCGAGTGAGACAGTGCGAGGGGGACACTGAAGGGGAAGGGCGGGTATCGTACGAACGGACGAACGAACGGAGAGTAGGTAGGGGAGACGGAGAATAGATGGAGTCAGAGCGGCGCAGGGCTTAATCGAACGACGCAGCTCAGCTTAACAACGAGATTAACAACGGGACATATATACATACATACCTGCAGTGGAGTATTACACACTGTCACACACACACACACACACACACACACACACACACACACACACACACACACACACACACATATATATATATATATATATGTATGTATTTAAGCTACACGCTCACCCTCGAACAGATATATGTATGCATACACACATCTTTATTAAAAGGACAACATAAATAAACAATCATTAATGTGAATGATACACAGGAACATCCTGTCGTCTTTGAAATGACACATATTCGACCGTGCAGCAAAGCTTACGTACGGACAAGTTGCTATTTTTATAGAAATGTATATAATATATACAGATGTATATGTATATATATATATATACATAGGCCACTACTTGGTCTAATAATGTATGCAAATATAAGGTTTGGTCGTATATTCTTGTACATCATAATATTTTTATATATTATATTTGTTCAATATGACCTTGACATGATTTGGTTAGTGGTTTTTACGTTCGCTTTTGTGTGCAAGTTAAACCATGAATATCGGCTAAACATGAGGGCTATATATTTACCTGCATTATTTGTATGTATTCATATAAAAAATTATCTTTTCACTTATTTATATGTGTCTAGAATAAATATAACTGATAAATATAATTAAGTCATTTGCTCGTAACATAAATTTGGTCTTGAACAGATTTGGTTGTACTGCAATGAATGCAGAAGAATTGATGATGATGATGACGATGATGATGACGATGACGATGACGATGCTGATGATGATCATTGTCGTCATGATCAGTTCCTGAGGTCAGCCATTTGACAGCAAAAGCTACAAACAAATGATTCCCATTATTAAGCCATATAAAAATAATGAGCAACCTAATCTCTGACGGTTTACTGTATTTTCGATATAAAACTTCCCTGCATGGAGGGCTTTCGGTAGCGTTTGTGGTTCACGTTACAATCAGTGATGTATAGACTGGAAAATCTGGAAATCTGAGACTGAGATCCATACGTGAAGGCAGACTTTGTTTCGAGAGTCATTGTTTCAAGATTCATTGTTTCGAAACTCATTGTTTCGATATTAATTGTTTCAAGCATCATTGTTTCGAAATTTATTGTTTCGGACGTCATTGTTTTGAGATACAACGTATCGAGATTCGCTTTCACCTCTTAGCCAACTGCAAAAATAATGAGTGCACTGACCGTTACATCGTTGGTCGGATGATAAAGTGGCGGCAAGACAAATGCCGCATTTGCTAATAATAAGGCTAACTTTCAGTATCGGGGAGCGCATATACCAGGCGTCCTGGTGGTCATTCAGGGTCAGGTTATGCGTCTTCAGAGTCGGTTATGGTAAGTTTACTGGAGTCGTATACGGGTCGGTTATAAGTTTAATATCCAGGTCAAGAATAATGAAATCAACTTAAGGAAAGGCCTGCTCTTAAACTTACAGAAACCGAACAAACTGAAAGCATATTTGTCAGTTAAGTTTTGGGTTTATTTTTATGCAAGCCTATGTACCCACACAGACAATACATACACATCGATCACAGTGTATTCAATGTTGTCCTAAACATACCAGACAATTTGTTTCCAATATTTCAGACCATATTATAGGTATACAATGCTAATGCACATATGTAGAAATATTAATACATATTAAATTAAAAACCTTAGTATATATATACATATATATAAATATATATATATATATTACATATAACGCATGCTGCAAGCATATTACATTTAGTTTATAGCCTATGTGTATACTCAATCGTTTATATATATAAATGTATCTATGTATGCATATATATATATATGTCTATATATGTATATAATAGAGAGATTTGAGTGCTTTTACCTGTGGTTGTGATTGCAGGTGTGTGGCCGTGTAGTACAAGGACCGATGAGTGAAGGCGACATTGGATTAAGACGGTGTTTACCCTTAGAGCGGAGCACAATGGCTGCACCTAATTCGTCGAACAGCGTTCGCGATCACAGTCACTTTTTACCCGGGCACAACCCAACCCTCCACTCCCCCGTCAACCCCATAGGCCTATACATCAAACCCCGAATATTAAACACACATCCTCGCATTATGTATTTTTACAGTTCTATATTCAGAAAGTCATGGATATAATATATTAGACAAATACAGACCTTTACAAGTCTGTCTGTCTGTCTACCTGTCTGTCTGTCTGTCTATTTATGTGTTCGTTTGTCTGTCTATCTCTGTGTCAGCCACAGTGACGAGGCAGTTGTCGTCCAACAGGTCTTGTAACAACCATATATATAAAAATTATTCTATTATTTACTGACTATAGATTTGTCTATAGGCATAAAGCAAGCGGATTGTCATCAGTGGAAGAATCTGAACGAAACGTCACGTGAAATACAACTGCCGGACAATAATCCAATATGATATGAAAATCTTTCTTTCTGCGCTTCAACACAATGATCAATGAATCAACTAAACTTGATATAGCGCCTCTTCAAGAAATATATTCAGAGGTGTTTGTGCTAAGTTCTGCTGTAACCTATACATGATGTTGAGTGTCATTTCAATGAGTGTCAGAATAGTTAGTAAAACAATGCTCATACAGTAAGCCATAGAAGAGCCACAAAAATGGTTGGCACAAACGTGAAGCCATGCAACGAATTCCAGTCAACAGCAGTCAACATCCCATCCATTGTTTAGCAACGCGCTGTAATTCTCACTATAGGATAAGGGATCACTAGTGACTTATCCGAAGAAACTTTTGAGCAGTTGCTCTTACTCAAAGTTAAGAATTACAATTATATAATTATAACCGAATCTCATTCAATACATACAGTAAAAAATTGGCAAAACTTTTAATATATATAGTTATCTGAAACTGAAACTGAAATCGATAATAGCTTAATGGTTTTTGGTTGTAGTAATAAATAGTTAAAACTTCAATTGTCCTCAACCATTTGCTATTTTAAACACAATTTAAATGGCTTCCCACATTCGCTTTTAAATTATGGTGCTGACTATAATATTATGTGTTTGGATTTAAATTTTTGAAGTCTCACCTGTTTAACTGCTTATTATAATAATAATAATTATTATTATTGTTACTATTATTACTATTATTGTTGTTAATAATAATAATAATATTAATATCGATAGACTTCCATTTTATTATTATTATTATTATGGTCTTATAATAATATATTATTATTATTAATAGGATTATGTTCATTATTGTTATAATTTCTATTATTACTGTGATTTTTGAAATAATTAATTATATGGACATTTGAAGAGGGCTTCTCATTTAGTGCATATATTAATAACATTCAGATTCGCATAATCTGATATATTGTATAATTTAATATAATCGACGTCTCCAAATATAAGGTTTGAGTAATTGCAGATACACAGACGAAATGCATGCATCTTATCCTGTGAGTGAACAGACAATGCTATTATGCCATCCTTTATTCGATCACAATTGTGTGTGACAGTATTCATATGCGTTTAAACTCTTGTGTTTGTGGTCCGTGTTTGTGTGCATATATATGTATGTGCGTGTGTGCGTGTGTGTGTTTGTGTGTGGGTGTGGGATCATGTGGGTCTTTGTGTGCGTGTGGACAGGCACCAATAACCTAAAATATGCATACAGGTATATCTATATACTGCAAGCGCTGTTACGTATGATTATATACATGATTGGATTGCCAAATAAACTTGAATTGGATTGAATTCACGCATACATACCCGACACATACATACATACATACATACATACATACATACATACATACATACATACGTACGTACATACATACGTACGTACGTACGTACGTACGTACATACATACATAATCTAGGTCAATGATCCAGTTTTCGTCGGATTCATATACCTTCCATGTTATAGTCCCAGGCTCAAAACTATCTTAATAAAGATACGAATTTATTGGCGCATTATAAAGACACATGGAACTGTGTATACGTTCGCACAGGTTTCATATCGATTGAGGCAAGAAACTCTTTGCTCAGCATACACAGATCATTCAATTCTGCACCGCTTGGTGTTGTACAGAGAAATGTTCTTGGTGTCAATATGTATTTCGTGTCTCCAAATACTGTACACAGATGTATTCACAAAGACAATGGATGTTGAAACAATGGAATCGTGCCTTTTGGATCGGAGGCTATACCGACGATATGCATTGTCTTGAAGACTGTATAGGTGTTTGATAGTTACAAGGGGTTTGCGATCAGGAACCTGGAGAAGTTCGAAGATCATTTCCAAAAACTCTCACAGTGTTTCCCAAACCTTTTGGTCGTGGGACCATCTTCGGAAATCTTTAAATGCTCGCGACCCGCCTCACAAAGGCGAGCAATATTGTGTTAAAATTTAATTAGCATTTCAACATCAAATTGCAATTTTATGATATGCATACTTGATGTAATAAAAAGACTAGACAAGACTCTACTCATTGGAGTACCGTATATGGTATATTGACAATACAACAAAGAAGGTCAGGAGAACAGTTTTACTTCGTATTTCTGAATTAAATGGAATTATTTTTAAACAGACCTGAAGTATGGCGACCCATGCACCTGATAAGACGCCGCGACCCACTTTTGGGTCGCAACCCATAGTTTGGGAAACACTGTTCTACCAGATATTTGAAGGATTTCAAGTGGTAGGCCAAGATCATCATTGAGATGAAGAGCGCATATTTCAAATGTATAGTTGTTGTATACATAGTCTATGGTAGTTGTAGAAGTAGCTTTTGTGTTAGTAGCTGTAATTATAGTAGTAGAAGTGGACATTGAACGTCCTTGAAAGTGGACATTGGCCATTCTTGGAAGGTCGCAACACAATTGAAAACATACCCTCTATCACCATGCACTCGCCATGTACCACAAGTGCATTGTGATTTAGGTCATAAGGTCACAATAACCATGCAACACGTCCGTCACGTATATGCATGAGTAGTCACGAACTCCGTCGATGCGCATGTTCCGATGAGTGCCTGTGTTTTGATGAGCCATTTCAACTGTTATGGCACTTTGCAGGGACCGCATAATATACAATGCTCTCGACATGAGACTACAGGATAAAGTCGTCGGTTATATCGTATACACATAGGCCTATAGGTTCCTTGTTAATGCTCCTGAAAGAAAAATTTATATCTCCAAATATACATGCTAGTACCACTATATACTGTATATATATATATATATATACTCATAAGTTGTCAATAGATTTGTGTATATATGTCGTAAATTTATGGCTTATTTGTCCGTTAAAAAGGCTTATGTTCATCTTAAAAGGGTTTGCTCAATAAAATGCAGAGGTCTAATATAGGCAAATGCTGAATATCATGCATCCTGCATCCAATCATCCTATACATAAAAACTCTAATATATATATAATATAAATATATATACATATATAAATAATATATGTATATGTTACTCTGATTTGTATATATCTGGTTACTTCAGAAGGAGCTGGAAATAGTTTCGTGCTTTACGAAGTTTACTGTTCTTATAACTTTTAATGGCCTTGTTCGTAGACAGCAAAACTTTCGAAGTATTACAACTGAGAAACTATATCATAATTGAATGACTGACTGACTTGTTAGTAGGCCTATCTGATTGACTTACTAATTACTTACAAGCCACATTAGCATATAATTAATTATATTAAATCACGGCGTCGTATGAGTCTACATAACACTGCACTGCTTATTACTACTGTTCATTATAAGAATTCGTGCCTATAAAACTAAGACAAAGCCAATCACTATCTGTTTAGGCCTATATACCTTCTAAAGCGCTGCTTACATGCAGATAGGCCTATCTAAGCCTACGTTTTAGGCCTAGGCTGGCGAAGTTAGTAGCACAGTGCGGTTGACGGGGCTTTGCAGGCTATAAGCGTTGCTTGCGGAATGCTAATGGACTGATGTCCTACTAATGGCTATCGATTATTAACTCCCCTCAACCTATTAATAGGATGTCGTAGTCATATCGATGTCCGAAACTAGACGCTTACGGGTTCCATTCGCCCGATCAGAGGGGTCTATTGTGGACGAGTCCCACCAGCCTTTCGTTCCTCTCCTTCCGAAAGGGTTTATTTCGCCATAAATGAAGCGGGGTTTCCGTGCAAACCGACTGCCTTCATAAGCGCCTACACGAACTGTTAATAGGATTAGAGAAAATCGCACGTTGTCGCGTTTCGTTTAGGATGATAGGTTTATATTCGGTCGTCGATGCTAAGCTAGTTCTTTCGCATAATTAGGAAATTTTTGTACAAATTCTTTCGTGAACCCGTGTGATTTACTTGTTTGGAAACTTATACCTGACCTGGCATGTCATAATCCAATAAGCGAGACAACATTCGATCGGTCTGGCAAACATCTCTCGTAGTGGCCCCGCCCACTCGGCCAGACGGGTCACTGTAGGGCGTGGCCGAGGCGCTGATTGACAGGCTTGAGTGTATTTACAAAGGCGGCTGAGAGCAAACCCGCTAAAGCCGGAGAAGACGGGCAAACAGAACAGTGTACGGATCGCCAGGTCGGACTGCGCTAAGGAGACGGGCGCCCGAGAATCGTCGGACGGTGTGTGTGTGTTTGTGGACTTTGCATGTGTATTTTATGTGATCGAACCAGACCCTGATTAGTTTGTATCAGTTAAACATTAGCTTGTTAGCAAAATACTTGACTGGCAAAGACGTTTTTTATCATTCGTTCAATAGTTGCTTAGGACAAACAACGAAGACGCGCACAACAAGAGCTAAAAGTAGCCCAATTGGACACAGGTTGTTGAACGTTGGATCTGGGTTATTAAATATTGTTTTATCGTATACTTCAGAGTGCTCCAACTTACAGATATATAAGGCAAGGACGACGCGACGACATGAAGTCGGCCTACGACTCCAGCCAACAAGCAACCGTTAACGGATACGCCTCGATGGCGCCCTACCAAGGGGGCATGGTCCCTGGTCTCGGGTCCTATTGCATGAGCTACCCTTCATCGGCCGGGGGTGCCATGGGCTCATCGTCGGCTGTCGAGATGATGGGAGGAATGGGGTATGGTCTGTTACCCGGTGGATTCAACCCAGCCCTTCAGGGAGGGTGCATGCCGAACGGGGGTGGATCGGCTGGTGGGGCGTATCTACCCGCAGGGATGAAGCAGATGGGAGGGGAGGGCATCGACCGGGGCGGCTCTGCCAACACGGCCGATTCGCTGAACGCCGCCCTCTTCGGCCGCGTCAAGGACCGTACCTACCGGAGGACGTACACGAACGCCAAGCCACCCTACTCTTACATCTCCCTCATCACCATGGCGATCGATGCCTCCCCGAACAAGATGTGCACCCTGAACGAGGTCTACCAGTTCATTATGGACAATTATCCCTTCTACCGCCAGAACCAGCAGCGTTGGCAGAACTCCATCCGGCACAGCCTCTCCTTCAACGACTGCTTCGTCAAGGTCTCGAGGACCTCCGATCGACCGGGCAAGGGCAGCTACTGGACCCTCCACCCGGACTCGCACAACATGTTCGAGAACGGATGCTACCTGCGACGCCAGAAGCGCTTCAAGTGCCCTCGGAAGGAGGAGCTGAGAAGAGCAATCAAAGGGGGAACCCTAAGCACGAACAGCAGCCACTCTCAGGGGGGCTCCCAGGAGCCAGGGTGTCCCTCATCGGGGATGGCTGCTAAGAAGGAAACACCGGCCAAAAGAGAATCTCAAGACGATGAAACAGACGCCCACGCCGCAGCAGGAGTAGGAGCAGGAACTGGAGGAGGAGGAGGAGGAGGAGGGGCGGGGAGGTCGAGAGGTCAGCAAGCAGCGACCCCTGTGCAACACGGCGACGAATCTCTACCGAACGACGTCAAGTCGCGATACCAGAGTGGACTGGACTTATTTCTCGGCAGCTCCCCATCGGTGCCGGGGCTCAACGGCCCTGGTCAACCGTCCGCTGGGGGCATCATCTCTAAGCTGGACCCAGAGCTGCAGTCTCAGTTGGCCCTCGCCTACCCGCCGTCGGCCCTCTACCAACCCCAGCCGCAACAACAACAACAGCCGAACATGGCGCGCTACGTGACGTCATCGTCGACGTCATCATCGTCGCCGTACGGAGCGGGGGGTCACGACCCGTCGCTGTTCGCACCCTACTACCCCTTCTCCATTTCAAATCTCATAACCGGGTCACCGACGGATCTCATCAAGCTGGGTAGCCCCAAGGGAGGACACGGGGACCCTGCCTCGCAGAAGCCCCTTGCCTCGACCGCAGGAGTCTACCCAGGCTACGGCGGCCCTTATGGCGTCATTGGCAGCGGCCAGGTGGCGCCACTGTCTACTCAGTTCTTCGCCAAGGACTTCAATTCTGTTTCCGCTTCCGCTTCGAACGGATCCTTTCAGAACACGAGCGAACGCTACGGCGCCGTCTGCGGCCAGTACAAGGCATACAATGATGTCACGTCCGGTTACGGATTGGGGAACTCCACTTCCGGTTTGTGAGCGCTGCAGGCGAACGGATTACTTTGCGGATCATTGCGACGAGTGTCCCTCACGCACGTTTATGCTCAACGCTAAGTATTATATAATTACATAACATATTGCGAGCTAACTGAAAACTACCAGTTATAAACATCCCATCCATTCATAACATAATAGTTTTGGAAGATTATATACCGTCGGAAAAGGTCGATTACCCGATTGATTCGAGCGTTGACCTTCTGTTGTTGGTTTTTTTAACGACATTGTTCCATATCGAAGATAATTTGGTGTTGCCCTCATCCTTTCACCCGGTTTTGGACTGGCAATGTCAAGGTCCAAGCAGTGGCAGAGCGTTGACCTTGTCACACTGAGAGAACATATACGAGTTCGAGTCTTTTCTTTTGAGACGGTGGCGATATAGTTTATGCAGGGAAGTCATTACTCATTATTATTACACAGCGCCATCGATCGATGCATGGTCGTTAGAAGGTGGCAGTTAATACATTGGTTAGAATGATATATGACATGTTATATAGACGTATGACAGCTGCATTTTATTCGGGAATTTCAAAGAAGCCACTGTCCCATAATTTAGACAATTCAGCCTGTTACTCGCACAACATGAATATTCGTGATTACGTATTATCCGATCGTTGAGCTGTGTAAAGGGAACTGAGATGTTGAAGTCGAGGTTTCTCGAGAATTTCGTTCGATCTGTTTCTGGTTTTCGTTGTAACTGCCGGAACAAGTGATCTGCATTTTGGTTATTTTGCTTTCCCAAATCGTTTCTCGCTTGGTTCACTGACGCTTTGTATTAAGGCTCTAACTCTCGTATTTCCCTTTGTTCCTTATTGACTTGGGTTTAGGAATTTGCATCGGGAAGTGTGAAAGCAATTAAGAAAAATGTTACTTAAGATGGACACATTCACACAAACAGGCAATGTGACAAGTGGACTGCATTACACGCGCAGCGCATGGTTCAACTTGCTTCACCCATGCTTAAGACGATTATAGGCGGGAAGTGCACATTCCGAAAATTTTCGCATACCAAGACGCTAAGTAAGTTGCAGTATTGTATCACCACATAAACACATTGCCAGTTGCAAAAATAATTATGACGACAGTGTTCCATCAATGTATTCATAACAGGCAATATAATAAGGTAAATATAGTAACCCCTTAATATTCTGTACGAAAGGCAACGAGAAACCACCTCACTCATCTCAACCCCGGGTGGCGTAAAGCCAAATGAACCTGCCTTCGGACAGAGTCCATATCGTCAGTAACCTATATATGCAGTTTGAGTGGAAAAATGGTTCCTGTGTGTAATAATATATTATATGCATGGTGGCTCATGAGTACGAATATTTATAAATGTGAAATTCAAATTTAATCTTGACCAGAGCAAGTAAGATTGCGGAAATAGGAATCTCTGGGGATTTATAAAATAAAAGACTTTGGAATATAAAATTTCGGAAATCTTAATTTATGGAAATGTAAGATTGTGGAAATAAAAAACCTTGAAAATATAATATTTCGGATATTATAAGGCTTGGAAATATAAGATATAAGAAATATATTATTTTAGATATATTATAAGCTTTTGTAAATCTAAAAGTTC
>OY365820.1:17572805-17580305 GCA_959347315.1 Bimastos eiseni
ATATTCATGTAATATTCATGAGTTCATGAATAATGCATGTGTCATGCATATTGATTAGTCTTTTGTCTCCGTTTAATATTGCTCTATTTTTCTAAGCGTGAACGGTGTCGCTGTTTTTAGGTTTAAACTTTGGTTACATTGTTTTATCTTCTCAGTAAACCTGTAAACAGAAGTGTCTTTGGTTTTGTATTATTGAAATCCAAATATATATATATATATATATATATAGTGTTGACATAATGTGCATCTGCGTATGCATGAACTATATATTTCATATATGGTTGTGCATGTTATATGGATGAATATTAAAAAACAGATTGCAGAAATTTATTCAGTTCGTTGTGTGATTTTATCATATTATGTAAATTATTGGACTATCATTATGGGACACGATGTCCGATTGGTTAGAGCGGTCGCCTTGTCACGCAGAGAGCATGGGTTAGATCCTCATTCTATATAGGCCTGCTGTATGCTCAACCCTGCCCTTTGAAGCTTGGTCATTATACAAAGGCGCTTAATAAATGTATAAATAATAATATTGACCGGTTGATTATATATATATATTGTTGGTTGAATATAAAAATTAATTCAAACCATTGGGATTGAGAATAAACTCTGTATGACGCGTATCTGTGCAAATAATTCTATTAATATGAACACGCTTTCTAAACACGATGTTGCAAATCCTTAGAAAATATTTTACCTTAAACTGACTTTTAAATATTTGCTCTGATTGTTTATCGTTGGAATATATACCACGGGCAACATTTTAAGCAGATTCTGCGCTATGTAGCCTACATATAAAATTAATTGCTCCCTATTTGCAAAGTAATCATATATTCATACACGCATCGAGTATTTTTATGTCAAATTATATTGTACTAAAAGATATATTAATTGACAACGACGGCCTTGAAAATGGTGGTATTAAATGAGCTAAAATAGCGATTGCAGATTTACCCTGTTGGGTACAATGCGCGAGTAATGATGGCCAGGAATGTATCGAATAATAATGAGGAGGTCGTTTTCTCGCCTGTGCAATTAGTCTGTGCAAGCATCCAGATATTAGATGGCAAATATTTGAATTTCTATGCATCGCAGAGGAAGTCGCATGTGAAAGACAAAGAGAATAGCGAAAATGCTCTCGTTTAATCAATTGTAAAATTGCTTTTAGCACAGCTTTGTTTAATATTTAATCAGAGACTTTTAATTTTAACTATTCCCACGCCCGTGCCTGTCTTAGTCACAGTTTCATGAAGGATATTCCCAGGCTATCAATGATATCCAAATTAATGACTGTATACTGTGCCCGCTATAATCCCCGATAAGTTACGGTACCAGTTGGAATTCATGTGATGGCAAATATGATAAACACAGGAAAGAATGGATGCTTTGATGGGTGAATGCTTGGATGGATGGGTGGGTATGTTAGTAGATACGTGAAGGGATGCATGACGGGTATGTTGGTGGATGTGTGAAGGGATGCATGATGGGTATGTTGGTGAATGTGTGAATGGATGGATTGACGGGTATGTTGGTGCTTAACCGACGACGACGATGATGATGATGATGATGATGCTGATGATGATGATGATGATGGTGGTCACCACCATCATGGTGATGGTGACGGGGACGATGACGATAATGGTAAATGATTGGAGAGTCAATAAAAGGACAAATACTTGGATAACCGAATTGACCGAGTGAGTAGATACATGAATGGGTATTTTGTTTGAGTGTTGGGTCGATGAATGGATGGGAAAAATGTACCAATGTGTCTGAGTGGATAAAGGGATGGATCAAATGGATCAAATGGATCAAATGGATCAAATGTTCATTGGATTTATTAATTTGGTCACATGTGAGATGAAAATAAATCAGTCATCGAATGGATGAATTGTGAATGTATGGACAAAACGATGGATTTGGGATGAATGGAAGTGCTTATGAATTACTGGATTTTTATCATCTGAGAAATTAGGTTTCAGTTGTTCAAATCAAGCTATAGTAACTGAGCCAATTAAATGAATAAAAAGCGAAACAACAGTAAAATAAAATATATATCGTAATGGGCGCCTTGCATGGCTGTCAAATTGTCATTCGTTCATACTGTACACGCAGTCATGTTGCTGTTTGACAGTTTGAAATCAAACAAAGATATTATATTATTATTAGTGTTTTATTATTTTTCTTAAATACTATACTTAGACGGATGACTGTAGAAATTCCCCGATTGTTGGATAGAACTATGAAAAGTGTACAGTGCATGAGGTCGTATGTTGGGATAAAATGCGTGCATATGTACATGCGTGTAATGTACGATGGTGTAGCTCTTGTTCCTGCTCTTGGACGAAATGTACATACGGACCGGATCGATGCTTAAGCAAACAAAAGATAAGAACGGGCTGCCTTCCGGCCATATATATCTACCCATCCCTGCCTGCAGCCTGCCTCTCACGGGGCACCGCAGCATCCCTCCCTCCCCATTGTATGCCCTCCTCTCAGGCATCAATCTACCGGGCACTGTCACTTTCGGGGCACAAGCGCTTAGTCAGCCAATGCAGTCGAGGCTGCGATTCGGTTCTATAGCACTCAAAACAATGATGAACAACGCATATGGTCAAATTGCCCTCTCTCTCCCCTCTTCATGTCTCTCTGTCTCTCTCTGTGTGTCTCTGTCTGTCTCTCTGTCTGTCTCTGTTTCTCTCTGTCTCTCTCACTCTCTCTGTCTGTCTCTCTCTCTCTCTATATATATATATATACATATATAGGCCTATACCTCTGAGTGAAGCCAGTTTGTCTACATGCGTCTGCATTTTCGTCTGTCCGTACTATCTGACTTAGGAAATTAAAATTCATTCCAGGTAAATGGACCCACAACAGCAAACGCCCGACTGAATCGAATTGAAGTACACAGTTTAAGCATAGTTAGATGTATTTAGTACTAAGATGCTATTATTTACCTTTAAACGAACATAGACCGTGGATAATTAAATCAGAATATGCCAATGTTGATCTAATTCACATGTTAATCCGGTCATATTCAACTGCGGCGTTTATAGCACACACTCATGGTCTGTAATATAGGACTTACACAATATTAAAGATATCATGCACAAATTAAGTTAAATGAATTGACACACCAGCTCTCCCTGGCTCTGCTTGCTTGCCTGTCTGTCTGTCTGTCTGTCTGTCTGTCTGTATGTACGTCTGCTTGTTTCCCACTTTGCATGTATACATAACGAGAGACAGACAGACAGACAGACAAACAGACAGACAGCCGAACGAACGGACAGACAGATAGACGGACAGACGGACAGACAGACAGGCAGACAAACGGACAGACAGATGGACAGACAGACGGACGGAAGACTATGAGTAAATGAAAAAACAACAGAATGATATAATAGAAGATGAAGAACATATGTAATAAGACCAAAAATGTATAGAATAAAAAGGAGAAAAACAAAGAGGAGGAAGACGAGGGAAAGAGTAGAAAAAAGAGGAAGAAAGGAAAGAGGAAGAAAGAGGAGGAAGCAGTGGAGGATTGGGATGGAATGGGAAATCGAGAAGAAGAGAATGAAAAGCGCGACTAGGAAGAAGCGGAACTGAGATAAGAAACCCCTTTATATTGGAAGGTTCATAGAGGATCGCGGGCGATTGAGCAGAACATGTGGACGAGATGGAGGGAGAGAGAGAGAGAGAGAGAGACAGACAGACAGACAGACAGACAGGGACACACAGACAGAGACAGAGGAGGTACATTCAGAGGACATGAGAAAAACAACAAAGGTTCAGCTGGCAATGAGAGAGGGAGGAGGAGGAGGAGGAGAGGGAGGAGGAGGAGGAGGAGGAGGAGAGGGAGGAGGAGGAGGAGGAGGAGGAGGAGGAGGAGGAGGAGAGGGAGGAGGAGGAGGAGGAGGAGGAGAGGGAGGAGGAGGAGGAGGAGAGGGAGGAGGAGGAGGAGAGGGAGGAGGAGGAGGAGGAGGAGAGGGAGGAGGAGGAGGAGGAGAGGGAGGAGGAGGAGGAGAGGGAGGAGGAGGAGGAGGAGGAGAGGGAGGAGGAGAAGCGCAGGATGAAACGGATGGGATGGTCAGCAGAGAGGATGAGAAGAAGGAGAGAAGGAGAAGAGAGGATGACAGGAGGAGAAGGGGAGAGGCACCGATTCAGAAGTCTCGCTTCGTGGATGAGGATGTTTTTGTGGAATACGCGGGGACAGTTTGGCGCCGCAGAGATAAGAGAGACAGACAGACTGAAGGAGAGATAGAGAGTTAGAGAGACAGAGTGAGACAGACACAGATAGTAGGAGTGAGACACGCAGACAGTCAAAATAGGAGGGCAACGGATGTACACATTGTACATGCAGGCAATCGACCGCATGTTTAATATAATTATTACGAGCCTTGTCTTCCTCTCTCTCTCTATATCTGTCTGTGTGTCTGTCTCTCTCTCTATATATATATCTGTCTGTGTGTCTGTCTCTCTGTCTCTCTCTATCTGTCACTCTGTCGCTTGCTTTGCATATCTATCGGTTTGTATGTCATTCAGTTTAGTTACGTCTGTCTGGCTGTTAGTTTCTTTATATGTGTCCGCGCTCCTCTCCGTCCATTTATGTCTGTGTGAGTGCATTTGTCTGTATGCCTCCTGGTTTCGTTGCATATATCTCTCTGCCAGTCTATAGATCTCTTTCTCTCTATATAGGCCTGACCTTACCCGTTGCATATAATAGTCCAAAGCAAGATGTATATATGTATACATGAATGTATGTATGCATGTATGTATGCATGTATGCATGCATGTATGTATGCATGTATGTATGCATGTATGTATGCATGTATGTATGTATGCATGTATGTATGCATGTATGTATGTATGCATGCATGTATGTATGCATGTATGTATGCATGTATGTATTCATGTATGTATGTATTTATGTATGTATGCATGTATGTATGCATGTATGTATGTATGTATGTATGTATGTATGTATGTATGTATGTATGTATGTATGTATGTATGTATGCATGCATGCATGCATGCATGTACGTATGTATGTATGTATGTATGTATGTATGTATGTATGTATGTATGTATGTATGTATGTATGTATGTATGTATGTATGTATGCATGTATGTATGTATGTATGTATGTATGTATGTATGTATGTATGTATGTATGTATGTATGTATGTATGTATGTATGTATGTATGTATGTATGTATGTATGTATGTATGTATGTATGTATGTATGTATGTATGTATGTATGTATGTATGTATGTATGTATGTATGTATGTATGTATGTATGTATGTATGTATGTATGTATGTATGTATGTATGTATGTATGTGCATATTTCGTTTCGTATTTACATATTTCGCTTTATAAAAAATTCCAGTTCTCTTCTTTGCACATTTTTTGCTTCTTATTTACATATTTCGTTTCTTATTTACATGTTTCATATATTATTTGCATATATATAAAATTTGATTCTTATTCACATATTTAATTTCTGATTAATTTGTTGTAGTTGTGATTCGTTTGTTTTAGAACTTGTCTTCATCTTAGCCTCCCACCATCAGAGATATTGTGCGCATGTACGTATGTAAGTAAGTATGTAAGTATATAGCTACATAAAAATGTATACATTTATGAAGCGCATTTTTGGCTTCCCTAAAAATTACTCTATATTTGCGTGACTGTCCAACATATAGGTTAGCCTACAAAATATATAAAATTTATCAGTTACGTAATGTGTTAATGTGTTAGTGTAAATATTGTTAGCACACATTGATGAGATGTCGCGTTTCTCTCTTGCGCTTGTAACGTGTTATATATGATCGTGACATTCGTCCACCCTTTCTTTACAAACGTTCGCTTTCCCTTATCCATCTCTTTCCATCATACAGTCTTTCACTTGGTTATATTGAAATCCTTTCGATCGTTTTCCCTTTACCAACTTCGTTCCGATTTTCCTTTCCATTTTTTCCTAATTCGCATGACAGAAACCAGCGTGTGTGTGATTAATTTATTTAACGACAGAACCATGGCAAGAGTGGTATATGCGTCACCGAAACAAGCGCAGTCTGCTGTGTTTATAAGACTGATTAGTTTTGTATAGGCCTATAATTTGTAGACCCTAGATATATATGTTACAGGCAGTGTGTGAAACTAGAGATTTTCTAAATGCCAAGGCATTCTGTAAAACCCAAACTCTGCACTAACCTTAACCCTGCCCTAACCACAAGCACTAAACCTAACCCTAACCCTGACCCTGACCCTAATCCTATAGATAACTCTAACCCTAACCGTAAATGGGTGATTTTACAAATTGCCTATAAACTGTAATAAATCAGGCATTTTATAAAATCTCTGCCTCACACATTGCCTGTAACATACCTTCCCACAGACGACATTGTCAGATGCGAGTTTACAGAAAACGGGGTCCTATAGGCGCAAACATTTTTGCGCCCCTCCTGAAATTGTACATGCACTGAGTCTAAGGGGACGCCCATAAATGACGTCACGTATTTAGGGAAGGGGTCATACATCTGTGACGATTGGTGACGAAGGTGAGGGAAATCTGAAATGTCATCATCGCATCAGGCATCAAAATACGCAACTTTATTTTAAAATTCCACTCAATTTAACAAGTGTCACTTAGATAACAGTAATTACTGCCACAATTTAACAACGCTAATTATAATAATGACTACTGGAGTCTTAATTATTGGATTGTTTACCTTTTATTCTCGCTGTCAATTTTGGCGTTTTGGAAGCAGAAATCAATAAGTAAGCCATCAGGTCAGAGAGAGTCGAGCCACATCGGCAACGTGAACTGGTGGATGTAATCGAAAAGGAAGATAATGGAGAGAGTGTAGACTGGACAGACAGATAGGAGCTGGATCTGACTGGAATATCCATTCCACAAGATGAATACATCCAAGCTCTCCCTATTTATTCTATGAAGAAGAATTTTGCCTCGCCGTGGAAGAATGTAAAAGCATAAGGTCTGGATTGTTTCCTCTGAGATGTTATTGTTATAAAACGTTTAAAACATGATTCCACTAGAGGGCTATGACATTTGTCACGACGAGTGATGATGGGGTAGAGGTGTCAACAATCGTTTTGAGTTGACTGATGTCATT
Source organism: Bimastos eiseni (assembly GCA_959347315.1). NCBI lineage: Eukaryota > Metazoa > Annelida > Clitellata > Crassiclitellata > Lumbricidae > Bimastos > Bimastos eiseni. Next base: position 17,579,952 of record OY365820.1, read on the forward strand.
TATGAGACTTTGGTGCTGCGTAACCTATCATGACATGTTATTTTGTATGAACTGTGTTTATTCATTTGAGACCCCCTGAGATGTTATTTTCTTCAAAATGTTTTCATTTATTTGGGGCCCCCTGAGACGTTATTTTGATTAAAATGTTTTCATTAATTTGGGGCCCCTAAAAGATGTTATTTTTCATTACATGGTTTAATTCATTTGGGTCCTTTTGTATATGTTTTCATTCATTTTGGGCCCATGAGATTTTATTTTGTATAAAAAAATTTCGTTCATTTGAGGCCCTCTGACATGTTATTTTCTAAAAAAAGATTTCATTCATTTGGGGCCGCTGAGATGCTATTTTTTAAA